>JAOTRR010000027.1:12558384-12568867 GCA_028570945.1 Gogo arcuatus | reverse complement strand
ATCCCCACAGCCACGCCCCAAAATCTAGTGGAAAGCCTTCCCAGAAGAGTGGAGCGTATTATAACAAAATCTGGAATGAGGATGCTCAACAAGCACATGATCGTCTGGCGTCGATAGACCTATGGCCATACAGTGTATCTTAGATGAGTCAACACACTACTGTTAACTGGCTCTTGATACCAGCTAGTTAGCCACAAACTCTTTACATTATGAACTAACTTTACTATTTCAGTCGCATTTTCATTTCATCAATTACATCAACAGGTGAAAGCAAGGAAGTGGACATTTTCACTTTAACTCAAAACAATCAATTAGCATTAATTTCTAATCAGTGTTTTGGGTCAGTATGTGCACGTCTGCCTTTTTTTTTGTTGTTCTGATTTTCAACTTCAGTTATATATGAGTGCTTCATGAACACCAATTCATGATCCTCTGACTTTACCAAATTTAGTAAATTGCAGTTTTTATTCTTTTATTATTTTTTGCATATCTATTTTAAAACTCACATTGCCCCTGTGGTGGTCTGGAAGAAATGACTGTTTCAGTTCAATAAAAGGGAGAAAGATAGAGGTTGTGGTGTTGGATACAACCACATTTCATTTTTTTTAAATGGATAGATTTTTTAAAATATATTGGGGGTTTTTTTGGTTTTTTTTACGCAGAACCCATACTGGCTGCAAGCTCTTGTGTGCAATTATATTTTTTTGTCATTAAATAAGAATGAACTACAGCCAAAGACCAGCAGCAGACAGGCTAGCAGTCGACTGCAATGGGAAAATATTTAATTTATTGCTTTTTGGTCGATATTTGGCCATCCATCATGTGCCGTAGTCTTATAGAAAGGATCTAAATCTGCCACTGAGAGTCAATAAACACAAAGGATGAAATAATGAGCTCAAGTCGCCATTTTGTTAAGGAGTTAAGGGCACAGATAAACATAACACAATGAAGCCAATTTATGACATTCTTCTTTTTTATTGTAAGCTAAACTCAAAGCACCATGTGTGTTAGCATAACAGTCTATAAATGCAGCGCTCGCAGCAGCGTGTAATTGGGATGCTTCTCCTCAGCAGGGGCCGAGGATCCATTCAGCATCAAAGACAAAAGGGCAGAGAATAAAGCTACAAGCACACCCAGCAGGAACGCCTTCAGTCTTCTTGAAAAAAACCTTTCAGGAAGACAGCGCAGGGCCAAAGCTTCACCACTACGGTTTGAATATTAAAAAGGCGATGTCAGAGAGAGGAGCTGTCATCTCGTCAACCTCCACTCTTGTCTGAATTTCTAAGCAAGGGCCATGAAAAATGAGAAAAACTTCAAGCAAGCACGATAAAAATCAGGTACAAGGTACAAAAGCATTTCCATAAGTGGTCCTTGAGGTCCCATTACGTACCTTAAATTGAATTTACAGGGTTTAAAGGTACACTACATCCTATAGAGTCTTTAAATAAAGGTCCAAAAGATATTGTCTTGAAGGTAACACCCAGTGACCAAGTCAATTTCTTTCGAAAAGTGTATCACATGACAATGTTTTGGACATTTCGCATTGCTGATGGTAACAGAATTATAAAGTGGTCGTCTTTTTTATACTGTGTGACTTTAAAAAAAGAAAGACAGAAAAATAAATTAAAAATGGCAAAAAAAAGTTAAAGATGACAAAGAAGTAAGAGTGGAACGATCTCATTATGCATACTTGCGTGTATTAATATTTTATCTTTGGCAGGTCATAGCAATTTGCCGACAATTCCATTTTTTTCATATAATTAATTTATTTATTAATTTAAGATTGACACATTGTACTTTTTATCCCATTTGTACTTACATTTAACGTTGTGGAACGTCCATGAGCCAAATTAGTTCTAGTTATTATCGCTTGTGTTAAAGCAGCTACAACATTCGCTAACTAGCCTTTCTTTTTTATCTCGAAGTTAAAAAAAAAAGAACAAAACAAATGTTGCTTGTGATGTTATGGGGAAAATGATACACGTGAACTCCTCTGTCCTGAAGACTTTCCTGTGGTGGAAAACTTACTGAAAAAGCGCTGATACTGGAGACTCCTTCCAGAAATCTCCTCACCATATCAATAACTAGATGCATTTATTTGTTAAATAACAACGATTTTTGTAAGTGTTATATCTGCCATATGAGTCCCTGTGAATGTGCTGTTAGTCGAGAAACAATAACTTGAACATGAACGAGCGTATTAATATTCAGCAATGATTTGTCCTGCAGCCGGAACTACTTTCAGAGCTTCAGAGGAACCTTCTTGGTATAATTATTTCATAATAGCTTTTTTTTTTAACTTGTGGTTTCATTTAAATATTTTCTTGGGAGTTGCTGTGAGCATTTTGTTAACCTGTAATTATCCTGATCAGCGGGTAACGTTCTGCACTCTGTACTTTATGGGTTTAAATCCCACTTGTCACGCAGCCACTGCCGGACCCTGTTGAGGCTCTTAACCCTCGCCTGATCAGTTACAGTCTTGAATTGTGTCCTGCTTCAGTCGCTTTGTCTGGCAAACGAATAAACATGAACACAAGCCAAGGATGTAGAACATCATCTCAGAGGGAAGAAGCTGAAGCAATAATGACCCTGCAGTAAAGCTGTCACAACAGTCGCGTCAGGGTGGCATATGGGGACCGAGAGGCGCGTGGCTGTACTGTGACCTTGGGCACGTAGGAAACAATGCAAACAATCCAGCAGTGCCACCCTTTCTGAAAATAATTACCCACATCATATACACACACATAAAGCAAGAGAAGAACTTTTCTACATCTCAGGTTTGTTTTTGTTTTTTTAAGAGTCTGACTGAAGTGCTGGTGAACCAAAACGTCTCTTGGTTCCGTCTCCATCATCTTCTTTTTACTTCACTCCTGTTCTCTTTGCCGTCTTTCTTTTCTTTTCACTCATTCTCTTCGTATTTTCTGTCCATCTGTTTCTTCTCTTCTCGCAATTTTCTCTTCTATTCTCTTCACTTCCCCTTTCACCACTATCATCTCTTCACTTCTCGTTTCTCTTCTTCTTTCTTTCTTTTTCTTTCTTTCTTACCACCTCTTCTCGCAATATTTTTCCTCTTCTCTTCTGTACGTCTTTCTTTCTTTTTTACTTCTCACCATCTTCTCTTCATTTTCTCTCCCCTTCTTACAATATTGTCTTCTCTTCTGAATATTTTTCTCTACACCTCCTTTCCTTTTTGAGCTCGTTCAGATTGATGTGAAGGTGAATCCACATAGATCAGTGTTTCACTGAGTGCTGACACACCGAATTCACTTTGTACGATGCTAAAGTCTGACACCAGGTCAAAAGTATTTCAAACAAATCCCTTTTAATCCACACATGGGTGTGTGAGCGGCCATGTTTGTTTAATCCTGACTCTTATATTTGAGAAAGTATCTGTTGAATAATAATAAATGAGATGTGAGACCTTCATAAAAAAAGAGCTGTTTTTTCCCCTTTTATCCACTAGATGGGAACAACGCATCACTATTCAGTGTCAGGTACAGGTGAGTGAATCAATTAGAAATAAACAGAACGTTTGTGTATGATTAATTATAGATCAATTCAGTGTTTTGGTCAAGCCGACAGGCCTGCGAAACAAATTAACAAATAGCAATTCATTTTGCTTCGTCGTTTCTGTGATCGAGCATTTTTTTAAACCAACATGTCAATACCCCAGAGTAAATTAGCAGACGTGATGTAAAGTAGAATTGGA
Source organism: Gogo arcuatus (assembly GCA_028570945.1). Classification (NCBI taxonomy): domain Eukaryota; kingdom Metazoa; phylum Chordata; class Actinopteri; order Siluriformes; family Anchariidae; genus Gogo; species Gogo arcuatus. Next base: position 12,565,158 of record JAOTRR010000027.1, on the reverse strand, counting down.
GGTGATATTCAATCCAACGTTGTTTGTCACATAGTAGAGTTTATATTCTGGCAGTTTCCTGTTAAACTAAATCTCTCCACATCCTGTTTTGGTGGACGATGTCACCTGGATACTGCAGATTTGTACCGAAGCACCGCTGATGTTTGGGAAAGTCATGAGTATTCAGAATCGGGTGATGCACTTGCTTAAGTCTATTTTCTAGAATCCTCATTCAGATTATGCAAATTACCTGCTTTGAGTTCACGTCTCTGAGGTTTCCTTGAGGATTTTTCTTGAGTAGAAGTTTCTGCATTGGGGTTTTTTTTTTCATTAACATAACTTTATCTTTAAACCCAAAATAAAATCAGGGATAGAAAATGTGGACTGTAGCTTTTTTCTTTGCAGTCAAATGTAATACTCTGTAATATAACTTTATAGTATTTCTATCTCTACTAGAACTATCTCATAAAGAAATTGCATTTAGGCACATTTTGCTGTATTAAAGAAGAAATTTCATCAGGTTGCAATGCTTTCTGGGTAAAGTTCTGCTCCTGAAGTCACACCAATGTTGACTCAGAACCTCAAGTCTCTAAGGGCAAATATAATGAGCTTCACTTGAGCTAATAATGTATTGGAACAGGGTTTAGGATGGCAACTGGGAATCCCCCAAAGGGGAAACAGCAAGGGGAAGTCAATGAGGTCGAGTTGGAACAATACTGGAATGGAGCCATAGTCATGTAAACTCTTAGGTCATGATGCTAATGATGAAAATGGGCTTTCTTCTCTCTTCTTTGTTTAGCATGGGAACAGCCAACAGGGGGCAGTAGCATCTTTTCATTTTTCCATCAGAAGCCACGGCAGTTAAATGCTTGCTAAGAAAAATGTCCTGCTAAAATTTAGATTCATGACTAGTGCAGGCTCACGGTGTCCCAGTGCACATGCACATCTCACACTGCACCATTGTTTGTACCAGTCATCCTGCGTCCTCTGATCTCAGTGCTTGTAAGAGTCCCCTGTGTCTCCCAAACCCACCTCGTCATATAATCTGTCTTCATTCTTTTGTTTAACAGTTGATTCATTCCTGATAGACAATGTGAACTCATCGGGGCACCATTATTGCTAATGTAAAGTAATGTAATATCAAATGAATTGCGATCCCGTCCTGTTTAATTTACTCCCAACATTCAGGATGCAATGCATTTCATTTACGACGTCTAACGATGGCCATATTTCACCCGATTAAGATGTTATGAGCAGAGGTTTAATGGTTTAATCATGCACAATCACACCGTTATGCAAGGCCTCAATTATTCTTAGCAGTTTTTTAATTGGCAGCCATCGATTGTTTATTAATTGGTGCCATCGTGCATTTCCTGTGGGAAAGACTTGTAATGAAAATGAAAGTGACATTCACAGGACTCATCAAAGTGCTCTCTCTCTCGCTCTCTTGCACACTGCTACCTCCACCCCTAACCATCTGACTCTTTCCTTCTCTTTCACACTATATTTATGTGTGCGTTAGAAAGGAAGGTGAGCTTCCTGTGTCTTTTGCTGCCTGTCGTTTTTTAAGCCTATGGCAGTGACATCACTAATCAATAGCTTGCTCTCTGAAAAAGTCAACAGAAAAAGGCCCTGATTAAATAAACAGCCACTACCCTTCAAGGTTGAAGCCGGATTTGGAGCAAGCGATCGCCATCTCAGAGGTCTAATCTGATCTGGGTGACGCACATAAACAGCACTGATGGGAGGACTCCAAATCCCATAATGATTTGCACCTGTTGACCAATTGCTGTCTCTTCTTTTCTTTTCTCTTCACTTCAGCACTGACTTTAATACAGTTTAATTCAATTCCAGCCACTGCAGACTCCAGGGAAAACACTATTAAATATTAGCAAGAGGGCAAGCAGACCAAACACATATTTGTTATTTGGTTCTTCCAAGCAAAAATGGGGGGGCTGCAAATTAACTTCTTTTCAAATAGGTCAAGCCACACCAGATTTATACAATCTTTCACATAATTCCCCACCTTAGGGGGAACATCTGGCACTGTGGAAACCTCAGCAAAAAGTATGTCCCCTTCCCAGACACTGAGCAACCCCTCATCATCCAGCCCAAACTCTCTATCCATCAAGCAAAAATGTGTGTAGCTAGTGCTATATGGTCAGAACATGTGTATGAATGGCAAGGAAGACTTAAGCAAGAATGAGCAAATCAATACTTGTGAGTTCAGTACAGTTATTTCCAATGACCCAAGGTAGGATGGAAGCCATGAGGCTCTCAAGTTCCTGAATACTGAAAATGATAGGAACATGGAGAATAAGGAATGATTTGGAGGAGCTCTGCAGTTTGGGAGGGTTCTTGGTGTAGAGCAAGTGCTTCTTCAAATTTAGAGGAGGCAGATGAGGATGGAGACACTGGGGTAAACCTAGGACACACTGGAGAGAGGGCAAGCAGACCAAGCACATATTTGTTATTTAGGTCTTCCAGGCTAAAACGGGGGCTGCAAATTAACTTCTTTGAAAAAAAAAACTTTAAAGTAGATCAAGCCACTCTAGAGTTGTACAGTCTTCCAACATAATTCCCCACCATTAGGAGGAACATCTGGCACTGTAGAAACCTCAGCAAAAAGTATGTCACCTTCCCATACACTGAGAAACCCCCATTATTCAGGACAAACTCTCTACCCATCAAGCAAAAATGTGTGTGGCTAGTGCTGTATGGTCAGTTTGTGTGTACAAATGGCAAGGAAGACTTCAGCAAATCAATACTTGTGAGTTCAGTACAGTTATTTCCAATGACCCAAGGTAGGATGGAAGCCATGAGTCTCTCAAGCTCTTGAATACTGTAAATGATAGGAACATGGAGTATCAGGAATGATTTGCAAGAGCTCTGCAATTTGAGAGGGTCCTTGGAGTAGGGCCACTGCTTCTTCAAATTTAGAGGAGGCAGATGAGGATGGAGATTCGGCGGTAGACCCAGGACCCACTAGAGAGATTATCAGGCATGTTCCTTTGGACGCAGACCCTGGGGTAGACCCATGGGGTAGACCCAGGACCCACTGGAGAGATTATCAGGCATGTCCCACTGGACAGAGACCCCAGGGTAGATCCAGTACAGACTGGAGAGATTATATTTTACAGATCAGATGGGAATGTCTGGAGATCCCCCAGAAGGAGCTAGAATCTGTGGCTGGTGATTGAAAAGTCTGGGCTGAACTCCTCAGCCTGTTGCCACCAAGAAATGTGGAAGAAAAATCATTGCATAAATGAATGCAATGCAAATGAATATGGTGGTAATGGGATAGTAGTTTGTCTGGGGTTGTTGTTAACAACTACAGGGTGTTTTGTGGGGGGCCCAGTGTGGAGTTTTGCTTCAGGCCTCCAAATGTTCAGATGCACTATAAGGTTACGGTATTGGGCTACTGATCAGATGGTCATGAGAGCTAATCTCAGCACCGCCATGTTACCAATGACTCTTGAGCATGACCCTTAACTCGGCAACTGTTCAGATGTATTCTGTCTCAAATGTAAGTCACTTTGGATAAAAGCATCAGCTAAATGAGTAAAATGCAAATCTAAAGGCCAGTCTCATGCCCAGTGCTGTGTTTTCCTCTAATACACAACTGCCAACATCTCTGAGAGCATTTATGATTTTTGACCCCTTGCTACACCTGAAAACCTCTGCTTTTCCAGGTAAAACAGCAGTCAGAACAATTCACTGAACAAGAAAGGATGTGAAATATGAAAGATGTATATTTCCTTCTGCTTCCATCTACTTTTTCTTCATGCTGGCTTTATCTCGGTGAACTTTGAATTGTAAATTCACAAGTCTCGATTTTGTCTGAGCCAACAGAAAACAAGATGGTGGAATTATTATTATTATTATTATTATTATTATTATTATTATTATTATTATTATTAAGTAGCAGTCACACCAGGATATTGTTTTCTTTCTGTTGCCTGGCGTATATCTAGAAAATTAGCCTTCTTGTCCACCAACACTGGACAGGGTTTTTGTGGTAAAATTAATTTTTTCGCTCTGCTAGCTAGGATTTTCCTGTTAACAATGTGTAATATCACTGATCCATTGGTAATAACCTCTCAGACCTGTCCATGTTGTATTCCTCAGCAAAAGAATTATTATCCTAAAGGTCATGCGCTCAATCCTAGTTATCGTTGTGTCCTTGATTTCATGTCGCTGCAGCTTTTTGTGTAATGATCACAGGCCAGAAAAGTCCTGTGAAAAAAAAGACTCACATTATTCAGATACTCTGAAAAGTTAGAGTCCAAAAGTCAATCTCAAAGAGACATACAAGGCATTAGCTCCAAATAGGCTATTGCTCCTTAGATGAGCTCATATGATTGGTGTCGAGTGAACGCTTCATTTGCGTCCTCATGAGTTCAAGATCGCGGCCGTACATCTTTACAGAGAGGCTTTGTATAACATCATCGATTTATAATTCCATCTGAAGGCCCCCAGAGGCTAAAGGAACGATTGATCTGAGGACACAGATGAACTGGCGTGTGGTCAGTGCGCAAATTAATTCATTTTCTACATTTGCTATTCTATTATTATTGCTTTTGATAACCATTTTGTCTGGTGTAATGTATCTAACCGTTTGGCAGCCACAGCGGCGGTCAATAGCAGGAAGTGTAGACTTACATCGGCCTGGTGGACTAAGCCTTTTCCAGTTGAGACTTAATTACTCATCATACTTCAGACTGTGTGTGTTTCACAGATTCACAGTGGAATCCATGTCAAGTGTGATGTTTAGTGTATGTGATAATTATTACATAAAATCATTCAAATGGTCTACTCAAGATAGAAAAATTTCTGTAATGAAAATTGTCATGATATTGTATTATGTTCTTGTGAACATAATAGTATTTTTTAAAAACATGGGGAAAAAAATATAAATGATAATAAAGAGTAGTTTCAAAAGCCTAGAACAGTTGAAAAATTTGCCAAAAATGTTGGCTAAATTATTTATTTAAAATAATAATATAGTATCAGAAATCTAGAACAGCTGAATAATTCTTCAAAAAAGGATTTCTTTAAAATAATAAGGGGTTCCACATCACCACCACCACCACAACATATCCAATGCTGTATGAATATGTTTTTAAGGTATAGTAAATATAAATGACTCTTACAGTGTGAAGATTCAAAGAACATCATCTGGACCCTCACACACACACACACCACCTTCACCTTTAAACTGCACGTGGTCACCCCCTGCTGGTCGTCGCAAAGCGTTGTGACACGTCTCATGACTAATATAGCACTGCAGCAAGTCACTGTGTCCTCACCCCTGCTTTCTTAGAGCTGAATTAATTGGTTGCCTCACACACACACCCTAAAAAGTGTCCTCTTCACAAAGCCGGGGGCTTTAAATAGATTAATTAAACCACAGGGAATTTTAGTTAAGCATAGGAATGGTTGTGAAAGCGGCTGCTGTGGATGTTTTTGGGGGAGAGCCTGAGTTTTTCTCTGACAGCTCCTTTATGTAAAACACAATTTCATGGATGGTTGGACGGAGAAATGCTATGTTTCTAGTTGCAGTGGTAACCGCACTGCAGGGTGTGAACTGGATATGTTAGTGCTGGGTGCTAAGATTCTTTAAAATGTCTATACATGGGGAGATTTGTGTGTAGTTCTTAGGCAAGATGAATAAAAAATGCCTCCATTTTACATGAATGTTATTCATGCCATCATGATGTTGCATGCACGACTCGGTTACCTTGTAGACGTGGCACAGCAAAGCACATTAGACTAAACACTTCATGTTGCGTGTAGCTGTTCTCCTGATGTAATCGCTCGAGCCTGACGGCCATGACGAACCCAGAGAGTGAGAAAATCCCACAGTGGCGTAGTGGGAACTGCTGTGATCTTGGTTTGTTAACTCCTAGCAAACCGTGCATTCAGAAATCAAACCCTGGTTTATCTGGAGGAAAACATGTGACCAGGTTGCATAGGATTTGTGTTGGATATAAAACCTTGTCATGACTGAGAGGAAAAAATGCAGAGACATCTCTTTTATGACTGGATTCACATTTGCTTGAATCTCTCTCTCTCTCTCTCTTTCTGTAATCTCATAGCGCGTGTGTGTGCGCGCGTGTGCGCGCGCGTGTAGACCAAAGTTCACATTTGAGAGAGAGAGAGAGAGAAACTGTTCGAAACATGTCCACATTTGACATAGCCTCAGGAAAATGCATCAAGTGTGTGGAAAGTATTTTTCAGAACACAAACATGTAGTTCCTTAGCAACTTGTGCAGTCTATTTCCCTCAAACAACATACAGACTCGTATACACTTGCTAACTAGCTCACTAACTAGCTAGCATGCTAATTCAGAGTAGCCAGATTTTTTTCCCCTTTCCCCTGGATATTTTTGAGCTTAAAATATGGGTCTGAAGGGAAAATCACAACATTGGTTGGGGTTTTTGTTCTATTCCTTACCCTGATTTGATGCTAGCAAGTGGCGCAGATCGCTTCAGGTTGTTCTTTTCTGGACATGTACTCCTGTACTCTCTGAATAAATGATTCAGAGAAAGATTTAGAAGCTTGTTTAAAACAAACAGAAAGAAAACAAACCCATACCCTAGCTAATTTGCTCTCGAACTAGCTAGTAGGCTAATTAACTAGCAGAATAAAGCAGCAAAACTATCGCAATTATAAACAAACTAAGTAGCTTTTGACACTGCACCAAACAACTCTCCTTGCTTAAATTTAGCAAGTTAGAGATTCTATCTATCTATCTATCTATCTATCTATCTATCTATCTATCTATCTATCTA
>JAOTRR010000027.1:12497614-12513748 GCA_028570945.1 Gogo arcuatus | reverse complement strand
AATATGTGTGTGTGTGACTGGAGGGCACGACAGGATGAAGAGTGTGACTGAGCTCGGCAGGCTTTCGAAAACATCAGAACAGCAGTTGGAAGATTGAAACAGGTGCGACACTCTATTAGGTCCTGAGGGGAACAGCGCTTTGATGTGCTCAAAAGGAACCATCGTTGGCTGTAAATGTATCTCTATATCGTCATTTCTCCCTTTGAGAGTGAATCAATCTTGGTGCAGTCCAGCCTGCGGTCTCCTGTTTAAGATTCAGGTCAGATTCTGATAAATGGAAGAGAGAGTTTTTTTTTTTTTTTTTTTTTTGAAGAGAGTGGATCGATCAAAGGAGACGCAGCAGAGAATTGCTCTAAGAAATGATTCATTTGTAAATTCCAATTTAGAGAAGGCAGTGTGTCTTGATACCTTTTTTTTCCCTTCAAACAAAGATCCCGTGTACATTATTTTAGATTGACTTGCTGTATATGTGGATGTGAAATGAATTGGGATTGTGTGTAAGTTTCAATTTAGGATGATGTGTTATTGTTTTGAAGGAGAGGTCATATGAGTTTCATATTTTAGTCTGGAGTGCATTATTATTATTGTAATAATAATAATGTTTGTATTTAATAGTTATTTGGTGTTTTTGGAGTGTTTGTGCAGGTGTTTGTACATGTCTGGAGGGTTTGAAATACATTCCAATTTCCCCCTTACTTTATCTAAAATCTGAAAAACTAGACTTTTTGAAATTTTACTATTGTTACGTTTCCTAAAACTGATTATTTCCAGATGAGGCTTCTTCAACGAGAAATCTGCAGTTGAAAATTTCCACGAGCCAGCCAGTAGTAAAAATTTGTGATAGCAGTTTTACAAGGCAGGGATGAAAAATCTGCCATTGAACAGTAAGGTGAGCCAGCCAGGAGCAAGAAATCTGTGATCTAGCAGTTTGCTGAGCTAGGGGAGCGAAATCGAATGGTTTGGTGAGCCAGCCAGGAGCAAGAAATCTGTGATCTAGCAGTTTTGTGAACCAGGGGAGAAAATGGGACAGTTTGGTGAACTAGCCAGGAACAAAAAAAGTGCAATCTAGCAGTTTGGCAAAACAACCAGGACCGAGAAATCTGTGACCTAACAATTTAGTGAGTCAGCCAGGATCAATGAATCTGTGATCAAACAGTCTGGTGAGCCAGGAGTGGTATGTACATGATTTAACCAATTTGGTGAGCCAGCCAGGAGCAATAAATCTGAAATCTAACAGTTTGGGCAAGACAGGAAAGAGTAAGAAATCTGCAATCTAATTGTTTAGCAAGGAAGCCAGTTTAGTGAGCCAGCCAGTACAGAGAAATCTGCAATATAACAGTTTAGTGAGCCAGCCAGGAGATAAAAACTGTAATCTAACACTGTATATGATGCAAATTCCAATTTAGGACTGCGGTGTGTCATAATACAGATTGTGGGTAAAATCCAGTGTTCTTACTGAAATCTAATGTCAACATCCTTTAAGCCAATGAAAATAGACATGCAGTTTACACAATGCCATTCATCTCCAGTTCTAAAGATATAAAATTTAAACACCAAAGACTGAAATTTAAAGAGAAAATTGTACACATTCAATTTTTTTAATGAAAAATGTGAGACATCTAAGAATTATTAACTACTGAAGAGTAAGAGCAATTAAAAAAAAATCTGTATCATTTCCATGACCCTAATTTACACAGTCACATGACTTCTGAGTAAATTCTTCACTTTTGCAATGAACACATCCAGTTCTGGGTGTTAAAAGTGTGCTCCATAGGAATAAAAGAGGAACGAGCTGCTAGATAAACCAAACTGATGTTGTGTGTCATGCATTTCTGTGTTTAAAGCACAGCCATGTCTCCCCCAAGGTAATTGACAGGTTGCTGTAATCTCACCCACTCAAATGACTGCTCGAATGCATTAATGCAGCGCAGCGCAGCACAGCCCAACACACACGAATACACACAGGAATACACAATGCAATGCCTCTCCTCTCTGTCACACACTCAACAGCATATCTGTCTTCAAAATTACTGTATGTATCAGCTGGAGAAACTTTTATTTTGCAGAAGCACACTGTTGTCTTCTGTGTTACACCGTTACACATTCCATTTATGGGACATGTGGAACGGCATCAATTCCATAAATTGACTTGTCAAGCGCTGTAAAACAAAATGCAACGTTGTTCTTTTGCAAAATGAAAAGTTTCCTTGGCGTAGATTAAAGTACTTGCGCATCACAAAGAACATGAAGGGTAGAAGAGCAAATAATTCACACACACACATATTGGAAATTGGAAAATATACAACAAAAAGAAAAGCATGTGCATCTTAATTACTCTTCTCTGTTACCAAGTGAAATACATTAGTCTTTAATTATCCGTTATTATGGCCTTGTGCTTTGATTTAGAAATGTCTAAAAAATGACATTTTAAATAGTTCATTAGGATGTGTTTCGGAATTTTTAAAAAATGTGCTGCGTGTTAATAAAAAAGAAAACTAACCTGATCCCATGCAAAATCCAAAGGAATTGCAAATTAAATTTTTTTTGGATTGCATCCAAAAATCTTAATTAAAATTATTTAAAGCAATGAGACCAAATTGGAAATGCATAAAACAATCAAAAGCAAAGCAAGCATAAGATTAAAACCATGGATATGCATATTAGAGCAATACTAAAGCCAGCATTCCCACACACCCACTTGCATTATTTTTTGTTTTTTTTTCTTGGACAATTTTGAAAAGTCAGTTTTTAATATTTGTGACAATCAGTTATAGGAAATAACATCTGATCCTTCTTCAGTTCTATTAATGATTTGGAAAATATAGTAAGATATAATAAGATAATGAACCATCTTTTTTTTTCTAGTAACAAAATGCCAAGCTGTGAACAATTTCAATTCGGAATAACAGGAAATTGTCATTTCATCATTGTATAGAGTAAGAACAGCAAACGCTTTAAGGTGCTTTACGATTGTGATCTAAGAATTTGGTGAGCCAGCCAGCAGCAAGAAATCTGTTATCTAACAGTTTGGGGAGCCAGCCAAGAAGTGACAAATTTGTGATCTAACAATTGGGTGAGTCAGTCATAACCAAGAAATTTGCAATCTAATAGTTTGACAAGCCAGTCGGAAGCAAGGAATCTGCTATCTAACACTTTGGTGAGCCAGCCATGAGCAATAAATATGGTAAATAACAGTTTGGCGAATTAGTCAGAAGTGAGAAATCTGCTCACCGTCGAGTGAGCCAGTCAGAAGCAAGAAATCTGTTATCTCACAATTTGGTGAGCCAGCCAGGAGCAAGAAAACTGTAAGCTTCCAGTTTGGAGAGACAGCCACGGTAAATCTGTAAGTTCTTGGTTAAAGTTTTGGCTTGACTGGCACAAAGCACTGTCACTGGAGACTCCTTTGATAAATGATAAACATCTTCCAGAAAACTTCACGATATTAAAAATACTAATTTGTATTCATTTATGTGGCTATAAAAGTCTCTGTGTATGGTATAATAATGACTAACCACTTCCTACACACCACATCTACATTTAAAACCAGTGATGCACTAATCCAACAGATATTCTTGGGTGTTTTTATAAACTTTTCAAGTCAAACGAGCCCCAGTTTACTATTTGTCTTGTGTTAAACAGTTAAAGTCGTTGAAACGCTTTAATATGGGAAAGTAGAAAGTTCCGAGTTGTCATGAATGCAGCATAAAAACACTCCCAGTGGAGATAAATTGACATTGTTCTGTTTGTAAGACTCACAAGCCATGGCCAACTCGCATTACTAAATTACAGCAGTGTATCGATGCTGTGCCTGTGTGCACCGCAGAGGACCCGCTCTCCTGAGCCATCAGTAACTTATATAGTGGAGGCCTGTCAGCTCAAAAGTGACTGCTACAAATATCAAGCAAGCCGGATGAAACAGTTTATCACGTTTCATTGCTTTTCAATAGAGACGAGGACAGCCTGATTTATTATTTATGTCCGCATGGCCACCCTATCCCTGTCCTCCGAGGAGCACTCTAAAAATATGCGGCTCATTTGGGACCTCGAGGAAGGATAACGACTATTCCCCATACACATACACACATGCAGCTGTATTAAATGCTGTAAAACACAAAAACATTGGCTTTTCCACTGTAGAACCAAACACACAGCTCTGACTTGTATTTCAGTCTAGATGCTTGATTTATGCGGGGACTCATTAAAGGGCATAATGAATTATATTGCCGTGGGAAATCCACTTTTGTGACCAAGGAGGAATCGTGATTGAAAGGTCAAAGTGCAGGAAGGTCGATTAGTCACCACCGTGTCGTCTCTGCACATTCTCACCATCCCAGTGACAAATGATCACTTCTGTTAAGAGTGTTTTATTTAAAAAAAAAAAACTGCTGTGCATTATCAGTCATGTTTAATATGACAATTTGTGATTTGTTTGACAACAATTCAGTCTCTCTTAACGAGTCACTACAGAGAGCGAATCAGTATCGTTCACTACCATGCACCGTGTCATGACCATTTCATGAGATTCATTTCTTTCTCATTCAGTGGATCAGTGTTTGAATCAGTGTATCATTTTGTCATGACCAAGATTCGGTGCTCATGCGTTCATCAAGTCAGTGTGTGAATCAGCATACATTTTATCTTCTTGTGTTTAACATCCTTGAATTTGTTGAAGTTTATTTGCAATAGCACATGTGCCGATCCTGATCCATGCTCCGTGAGTCGAATAAATTCATGACCGAAATTGACTCCTCACTCATTCAGTGGACCAGTATTTGCATCAGCAAATCTTTCAGTCATGATCGTGATTTGCTGCTCAACTGTTCAGAAGGTCACTGCTTGAATCAGCAAATCTTTTGGTTATGATCGAGATTCGTTCTTCTCGTGCAGTGTTTTTGAATTGATTTTGGAATGAATCGGTGGACTGATTCATTCCCATGCATCATAGTGAGCAAATCATTTAACTGAAATGACTCTAGAGGTATTTTTCATCAATAAATGAGTACAAGATCTTCTTACTTCCTACTGTATCTTACTCCTAAAAGTTTATTACAGGTTGCAAAACTTTCCCACCACCTCAATTGCAACATTCGGAAAGCTGTTGCCAGAAAAGGGTACAAAAAATTTCCGATGCTCAGTAGGGGAACAACTGTTTGTCTCTACTATAAAGTGAGAACAGGAATTAAGTACTACACAATCCAAACAAAGTAGTTACATCAGAAGTAGTCGAGAAGTAATCAGATTAAACTTTTAAAGCAATCTAAAAGATTACATTGCTGATTACGCTTTCAGTCATGTAATTTTTAATCAGTAATCCAGCACTGCTCATTATGCATGTTTGTGGGATTTTTTTTTTTTTTTAAAGAAGGAGAAAAAGAAAATGAAACAGAAGCCTCGTCACATCCTGTCTTAACTGTCTCGCACGGCTGGGTGGTGATTTATTTTCAGCCCCGTTAATTCGGAGGCTCCGTCTGGTGGTAATAGGCCGGCGTACAGGACAAGGTTACCTTGTGTGGCTGCTTATCATGGGGAAAGAGGCCCAGCAGGACCAGGCAATCCTGCATTTTATTATCATTCAAATGAGAACATATAGAGGGCTTCTTTCAGATTGGGCCGAAATAATGGGAGCCATTTATCTTGCTCACATCGACCTTTCATATCCCATTCATGTCTTATTAGAGATTAGAGGGGCATGCATCATCATCTGGGCATAATTAAAAAAAATATATGAATGCAGTCGATTTGGACAAAAGGTGTCAGTGCTACTAGTTTTTGTGCAGCTCTCTCTCTCTCTCTCTCTCTCTCTCTCTCTCTCTGTGAGAACGCTTAGTCCTCCTGTGTTGAATTTTCCCACTGTTTCCTTTTAGTGTTGGGAAAAACCCCAGTATCCCAGAGTGACAGCTACCCTTATCAGGCTCCGGAGGTGTTTACGAGACTCTGGTTAAAGCTTCACCTAATCACAATGTGCTGCATTAATGGGCTCTGCATCCAGTGAGTTGAGGCGTCTCTGCGTCAGTTCGTCTATTTTTATGATGGATGGAGGGATATGGGGTGGGGGTGTTGGTGTTGGTGTTGATTGGCTGTAAGTGCCAGTAGCAGTATACAGTAACTGTGCATTTTTCAGAAGAAGAACAAGAAACCTTCATTGTGGACTTTTGTGTTTGTGTGTTTGTTTGTACAAATGGGAATTTCGTGGACTGCCAAAGTTTTTCACCAAAGTCTATAACTATTCAAACATTTGTTGGAATCTGTTACTCCGTGATTAGTGCACAGGTTTCCCCAATAACGCATGTATGCTGGGTGATGATATTACAGAGATAGATGTGAATGCGACAACGATATACAACATAATAAAGAGTGTATTAAAATGAGTTTTATGTCAGAATGCTCTAATTAAACGTTATAAAATTACGCCTGACTGTTCAAATGAATTTTTTTGATATGTACCTCAGGGGTTACATTGGCATTTAAATAGCTCTGCTTCCCTTTCAATTAAAGTTGAGTTTTTCTGAGTTCTTCATACATTTAAATGATATTAACTAGCAAAATGAACACATTATCCTACAATTCAGTGATCAAATGAGTATATGCAGCAGTTAACAGTAGAGAAACATTTTAGAATTTTGTTCGAAAGAGCAGTATAAAACATAACATTATTATTATTATTATTATTATTATTATTATTATTACAACTGTATTATTCGGGGGCCAAGCACTGGGTGCTTGGAATCCTCTTATTTTCTTTGGACCTTTCTTGCACCGTGTATAATTTACATTTCCATCAACTTCGTCATTTTTGGTGCCATTCACAAAAACACAGTCAGGGAGAAATAAATGCCTTGGACCAAACCCCCCCCCCCCCAAAAAAAACCTGAAAATGCCTACTCAGGAACTTAGGATGGTCTCTTCAACTCCAAGTCAACAGTAAACAATGTAGAACTTCTTACTGTTAAATGATTTATACAATACTACTATAGTAAATAAATATTTTAATATTTCAGTCAACTTACATATGAATAAGCTTGCGAAATCTTTCATATACAGTTTGTTGTTTTGACGAGGTAAATATACATGACTTGTCACAATTAGCTGCCTAGCTTGTTGCTAACAAAAGACGAACAATGGTCATAATCTTGCGTCATGAACTAAACATTGATGATTACATTTAACTTTGGGTTCACCCACATCTTGATGTGGTTCTTTTTCTGCATCATCAGTGTAATGCTTTTTATGCCTTTGCCAGAGAAACAGAGGCAGTGAGAGTTGAAAAATCTGGAACATCTGGAAAATGTGTCCTGCTTCAGTAATGGTCTGAGAATTGCTGTAAAAACTAGAACGGCACTCGGTAGATGTAGTGCATACCTCCGCCAAGCCACATATTCGGATTTGCGTCAAAACCTAATCAATTGTTCCTTGACCCATGGCTCACCTTTCCTCCAAATTTAATCAAAATCCGTTCACTACTTTTTGATTTATGTTGGGAACAGGCAAACAAACGGAGGCGAAAACATAACCTCCTCCAACAAAGTTGGTGGAGGTAAAAAACAAACAAACAGATTTTGGCTTCCGAAGTTAATTTTTATAATCAACACTTTGATCTTTCAGTGTCATGAAATTCATTTGAGTTTTCAGTTTAAAATTCTTTTTTGGTTTATTTTTTACTTTGGTTAAACATGACATTACCCTAACCCTAATGCTCCTTTAATAATAGTGCAGTAGGATTTAACCCTTGCTTCATCTCATCTTTGAAACGATGCAGCAGGACTTTAGTGCTTTACTCTATCCAGCTCTGTCACTTCCTCAGCTGTACAGTCTGCTCGAACAGATCAGCTTCCAAAACTTCAACTTTCTTGCTAATGCCATAATCAATGGCTTCACGCTAGTCATGTCGTAGATCGCTAAATGACTGAGCTGTTGTATAGCTGGGTAGTTGTATAGCTGCACTGAATTCTGGAATTTGTAGTCCACCTTTTGTACCAATGTCCCTGGAAAATGGTGAGTGAGAAAAGATGTGTTTGCTGTCTTGCTTTTAGGAGCGAACAGCAAAATATTTATAAATATTACAGATAAATGTAATTAGTGTGGTTTGGGGGTACAGTTTTCCTTTCATTCATCTAAATAGTTTTCTAATAAATAGTGTGATATTTTGCATTCTTACACATCAGTGTAATTCTTCTCCGCAGTGTGTGTTTCTGTTGAGAGTGAAGGCCACCTGGGCAGGGAGAGCAGATGACGATGAATGAGTGAGCGTTCTCTCCCTCCAGCGTTCCCTAATGAGTGCACGCCAGGTAACCCTCCTATTTTATCAGCCCCGAAAGAGTAAAGCTGTTCCCTCCGAAGCCCTCTTAAACACTAATTGAGTGGGAAAACGTTGCCACAGGCTGCTTGTTGTCAGCGCATTTGGCCCACCATTCATCTCCATCATTCACTTTTTTTGTTTTATTTATATATTTATTTATTTATTTAGTCAGTTCGTCAAACGCACAAGGATGTAGCCCACGTGACTTGCAAAAAGCGACTGAGTTCCGACGCTCAGACCAACGCACCAGTTTCCTTTCATAAACCCCCTCGATAAACATTTATTAAACCTGTCATGGACTCGTCAAAACCTTTCACCTGCATTTCAGTCATTCCAGGTGCCCTTGTGTGTTGCCCCGACCCCGTTTACACACTCCGATTCATTTAAAAACATTGATGTGGTGCAAATAGAGTCCCTGGAACAATAAACTCCGTCTTATCTCACCAGCGTCCTAATAAAGGTGATGGATGGCATCGCTCAGAGACAAACGGAGACAGTTGGGTTTGGCCCACGTTTCTGTAATCACACAGCGCAGCGAGGACGAGCGTCAGCTCAGGTTCTGCTCATCCTCCTGTCAGAGATCTGTAGTTATTAAGAGCTCGGAAATATGGCTGAGACATGACATGGGAGAGAAAGAGCGAGGGAGCTAGAGAGAAAGGAACAAAAAGGAAGCTGATTGGTCAGAAGGTGGTGATTTAAGAATGGTACCTTTGCTATAGGAACTTCACATAACCTTCACATAACCATAACCTTCACATAACCATTTGCTTCACATAACCTGAGCCTAATTATAAAACGTATTATAATTTAAACATTTTCGACGTATTTATACAAAGTTGAAATCCAGATGATATTATTGTACCTGAAATACATACAGCAAGTGTTAAAAACCAAGACGAATACATTTATATCTAAGCATTTTTGCAGAGGTCAAATAAAAATAAAATCTGGCTCATTCTTTGTAGAAGAAATCTCAAGACATTAAAAAAACGTATTAATGCACGCGCACACAACCTGAATATAAAATGCATTTACTCTATGTATATTTAGAGTTTATTCTATTCTTGAAAATAAATGACAAATGTTGGAAATGTAGATAAAACTTGGTGGAACAGCTCTTCGGATGGTGACCTGCCAAGGGTTAAGTGTTAAAGGGAAGTCAGCTAGGGCATACTGAACAGTATTGAAGCAGTATTGAACAGGGAACTGGTTTTACATCATGATCTACACGCAAGATCTGTAAGTTAGTTTGCTTCAAGTCGAGGTTTTGTATAATAATCTCTCTCTCTCACACACACACAGATATTCACTATCGTCTAGGTTGTGTGTTTAGTCCCTTTCCTCCTTTACTGGATTGGTGCCATATGTGAAATTATTTTTTTTGCCCCTCAAATGAGTCAGAATTTAAGATGACAAAACTGTCACATTTCACCAAAACGTTCTGGAGTCTCAAACAGACGACATCAGACAGTATAGATTTTCAAACCATTCCCCAAAGTCCTGTGATTACGTCTCACTTCACTGATTCAATTCTTTCAAACAAACTCTTCTAACTGAATCATAACTTTTATGCTGTTTGAGTCAAAACTTAAATTACAAACCAAGCCAGAGATCCAGAATAGTGTACAGTTACAGTTAAGTGCATAACGTACGACCTGTATAATGTTTGGGTGGTAAAAGTAGCTGATGTTTACAGTTGAAACTTAACATTAACAAACTCTGTAACAGACTGTACAATAACATGTTCTCCATGTCAGATTGTGCGACAAAGATCGTTTAATAACAGACCTGTGATTACTAAGATGTGCGTAGTTTACGTCATCAACCAATGCAGTCTGGGCTTGTCGATAAAATAGGCTCACGTAAACATTCTTCAAAGTGAGCTTGAGGTAATAAGGATTTTGTACTCTCAGTTAGAAAGTTTTGTTGACATTTTGCCAACGCCACTACCGTGTTTGTAGTTATAACGCGAGTTTTGCGTAATCCTATGCTGTCGATTTGCACGTGCATCGTAATAGCACGCACAATCTTAGATTTTAATAAAAAATTTCTGACACTTCCAGAACCTTGTTCGACCAAATAATTCTTTTACGATGTGCGATTTTTGTCTGTGAAAAACATACAGTGTAAACCCAGCTTAATTCAAACTAACCGGAATAGCAGATGCTCCACATAATCTAAGGCTACTAATAAATGGATTTAAAACATGTTATTTAACAAGGAAAAATATATAATTGTTGATATGGGTTTTCTGTTTTCTGTGAGGAGACGTTTATTTCACATTTATGGAAAGAGTCTCCAGTGTCAGCTCCAACTTTCAGTTTTCCTACATGGGAAAGAACTTGCATTTTCCGATTTTTGTAATGAATCCTGAATCTTTGTACATGTTTCCATATTATATTACAAAAATAAAGTTCACAACATCTTACAACTTACTTATACTCATGAAATATTTTTTACATCATTCACTCAATGATAACATTTTGAATGATGAGTTATATAACTTGTATAATATAATTACAAGTCATAATTAGTTATAAAGGTTGTAAAGTACAGCACATGGTATTGTAATAAAGAGTGATATTTTACAACATGATTATAGCACATTACAGCTTTATAAGGCTGTTTTAGAGAATGCGTACCAAATCATTACCAAATTACAAAGAATGGTTCGTGTAAGTGTTCGCCTTAAGACATGGGTCAAACGATATTAAACGCAGAGTGCGATTGTCCTAATAAATTCCTTTTTCAATCGTTATAGATGGAATTGTGCACTTGTATCAGTGCAGTTTAAATATCTTCGAATACTTAATACTAAACATATCAAGTCAGTAATTTCTAACATGAGTTTGATACAAGAAATGCGTTATTAGTAATCATATATATTTGTGGAAAGTGTCTCAACCTATACACATAAATGGCTTTTAAAATGACTTCTGCTTCAGTATCTTCTTCTCCTATGGTTTAAATGTTAGTTCTTGCATGTTGAGAGGAATTCTGGCAAAACATTCGATGCCATATGGTTTTACAGATGCATTAAATGGTATATGCTAAGGCTAACCCAATGACACACACACGTCTACCACCTACTGTACATGTGGAGCTCGGTGGACATCAGAGCAGCACCTTATCACCTCATTCAAAAGGGTAGAAGCTAATTATAACATGTGCCATGTCTCACTCTGTCTGTCTCGAGCACGCTGATTATGATTCTCCACCTCTCCCTGTGACAAATATCTCACTCTGCGACTTTACTCTGTCACGATGGAGACAGGCGGCCTCTCTCTTTTAGATCACAGAGTGAAAGAGGTGCCTCGCTGTCTGAGTCGTGCCTTCATCCGAATATTTCACTGTCACTCACTTTGAAAGTGTTGGTTTAAAGTAGGTGGAGGCCCGAGTCTGCCTAATCAGTGCAGATTAGGAACGGTGTAAATGTGTGTGTTTGTGGTGGTGGAAGTGTGGTACATTGGAGGGTTTGACCTGAGGGAGATGCCAGTCGCTGCATCGTCCCTTGCCCTCAGCCAGCGCCAATCTTCCTGCTGCTTTCCTGCGATAACCAAATTTGGAAAACATGGCAATTAAAGCAGCAGTGCTTCTGAAGACGATTGTGCTGGTGCTGCAGTCCATTCCAGGCAGCACTTGAAAACACAGACGGGAGAGAAAACAGCTGTTGAAGCTCAGAGATGGCTTTTTAGAACATCTAGTATGCAAAATGGTGACATACTCGTTGTTTCCTACATTCAGGTGCAATCTGGAGCGTTGTTATTAATACAGGGAAAGCAACTGCTTTCAATTGCAAAGAGTTACCACAAATGGTGCAGAAAACAAAAAACATCTGGTGGTTCTGCAGTTGATAATAAAGGTCAATGGAAAATAGGCGGCCTGGTTCAAGCTGTACGAAAGGCTATGGTCACTCAAATAACCACTCTTTAGAACCGCGGTGAGCAGAAAAGCATTTCAGATTGCAGTACCTTGAGGCAGAAGAGCTTCAAGAGCAGAAGACCATTTTGGTGAGCCAAAAACAGGAATCTTAGACTACACTGAACACTGAGTCACCAAAACAGAACAGATGAAAATTGGAAAAAATCAGGTGATGTTAGAATGGATTTGATGTGATTTAAAATGCCTTACAAATGGCTAACTGTTGACTAAGAACACTATCTAGGCAGCCATTCTAGTCATTCATGTTTATAAAATCTTTGCCTGATTGAACTAACACTCCCTGACTTAAAGTCGCTTTCTGAAACAACCAGAAGAACCTTCAGTGCCTTTGGCTGATAACGACAGTCAGCAGCTTCCATTTAACAGCATCGTTGGATTTATCCGGTTCTCGTAACGTTATTTAAACCTAAATGCCCTTAAACCTCTGCACCTTTGTCAAGGTTGAAGTGTGTAAAAATGATGTCATTGTTATAATTGATGCCGCATAATTGAAAATTTATGTCTTTTATGGTCCACGGCCGAGTGATTTTAGAGTATATGGGCAATAATGTTGCACAGAAAGAGAGAGAAAGGTTGAGGAAGACATACCGGCCCTGAGTTGTAGATCATCTTGCTGTGGAATGCAGCAGTTCTCGTAATGTTTAATGGAGTGGGTTATTGCAGCTGTGCAGCGCTCGTTTGCTTCACACCTCTACACAGCATTGAGGGAAATGCCCGAATCCTATTAGCAGCACTGTTAATTCACAAGTCCTTCCCTGCAACCTGGGATTAATCTTCATCAGACCTTAATATACTTCAGTACTGTGCAAAAGTCTCGGGCCACATGAGAAAATGATGTGCAAAGCAATTTATCTTGATAGCAACTGTTTATTTACTTGAAACAACACCGTATATCATAAGAATGAATAAACTCAATATTGAGACAGTGATAATTACAAATATATCTGGTGTGTTTTTGGTTAAAAAAAAAAGTTATTTAGCTGCCGCTCCAAAGACAGTACAACTGAAATAGTGACCTTGAGAACCCTTGACCCTGTGGTTCTTCATCTTTTAAACACGTGATCCAACTAATCAGCAAACATGCTGGGTTTTTTGAATAGCTTTTTCCCCTCCACGATGAGGGTTGGTGTAACCTGGCTTACCTTTGAAGGTTCTTTGGATAGTCAAAGGCTCTTAGCTTCCTCAACAGATTCTTCTTGGAAAGGGAAACATATTGTTATAAGTTTATACGTAGAATCTTTTTGGGCCCTTCCAGTGAGACCAACCGAGAAAAACTTTAAGGTTCCAGAGACACTTTCAGCAATGGTTTCCAACCCTGGTGGTGAAATAGATTTTTTTTAAGTGATCTTTACCACCAGGGTTGGAAAGCATTGCTGAAAATGTCCCACTGGGCATCCATTTCAAGAAATACTCTTTGAACAAAAAAGTTCAAAGTTCTTTGGATAGGTAAGACTTCATAGCTTCCCAACGATTTACTTGGAAACTTGTTCTGAAAGGGAAACCCTCTGCATAGAATTTTTCAGGGTTTTCCCAAAGGACAAACCAACCACTATTTAGTGTTAGAGGTTTAAGCCTTTTTTATATATAAGACTGTACTTCATGACCACAGTTGGACTTCCATCTCAAAATACTATAAGGAAAAATGTCATTAGGGAAGTTCAACCAAATAGAATAGAGGCAATAGAATACATAGAATCATTACCTGTTCCTACAGTGGGACAGGCTGAAAAAAATCATTTATCACTCCACTCCAGAACCATAACTCTGTAACCAGGTTTGGGGTTCCATTTCAAGAAAACAAGTAAAAAAAAAAAAAAAGCTTCTGTAATGGTTCTTTCGGGTTAAGGGGGTTCTACATGAAACCCTTTCGAATAAGGAAACGCTCTACGAGTGTCCCATTAGTCTTCCATTCCAAGAATACTCTAAAAAAGGGTTCCTTAAAAGTTATTTGTATAGAAACCCTCTCCAATGGGAAACAGTGTGTTGTAAGGTTATTCACAGAACCTTTATGGATTCTTCCACTGGGACAAACTGAGAAATTTAAGGGCTATAGATTTAACTCTCACAGTGTACACCATGATCAGGGTTCTGGGATCTGGGATGGATCTGAGAACTATTGCTGGAAGTGTCCCATTGGGCATCCATTATAAGAGTACCCCTAAAAAAAAGTTCCTCAAATGTTGCTTAGTTAGTTGATTCTACCTACCTGAAGGTGTTCTACTTGGAACCTTTCCCAATGTGTATAGAGTTCTATAGACCATGCTTTTTACCATGAAAGGTTTTACCAGGCAGTTATTATCCTAAAGGTACAGTCTGAATCCAAGTTGACGCCATCCTATGGCGATACAATTCATGCTGACTTGACCTGATGAATTAAAACCATTTTATATTCTCCAGCATTCATCATTCCTTTGTTTTTGATTAGATTGTCTACATCATTGGCTGAAAATGCACCCCAAAACCATGTTCTTCTCACCAGCTCTTTCTAAGACACACCAGTACCCTTAAGAATCTGAAATTGCAACGTATTGTTCCATTGGTCTTTCTGCCTCTTATTGTCACTGCCTGCTTTATTGTCTTCAGCATCCTCAATCACTTCTGCTTTGGTTTGCCTTGCCTTGCCTGATTTCTTAGCTGCAGTTAACCTCACAGACCATTTTTAAGAAGACTTCGCCTGCATGTTGAGGTGTTGACTTTGGTGTCAGCTGACTCTGCCAGATGCTGAGTCAAGCATTTGACTGGATTTCTTTCTGTCCTTTATAGAAATGACCTTTAAAATGCAGACAATGTTTCTGGATATTCCAATGCATTTTTCCTTTAAAGTGCCCAGTTTATTCAGATTTGTCAGAAACTTTATGAACATCAAATTGTGAAAATGCAGTTTGGTGGAATGTTTCTTGCTGACAGTATCCTTGTTGATGCAAAACTACAACAGTATCAGTCATTGAGTCAGGCCTCTTAATGTACTATGGTATTTGTGATTACAATCCAGTGAACCTAGCCTGGCAAATCAATGGCAAATAAAAGCAATAATTTTGCAATTTCCGCTTATCTCAAGTATCAAATAAGCACCAAATAAATAATTACCAAATAATCAGCCAAATAATCCACCAAATAATTGGCAAATAACCCAAAATCATCACCATATAATAGCCAAAAATCTCAAAGTATCCAGCAAATAATCTCAAATAAGCACCAAAGAATCCCAAATATTCAGCAGTTTCAAAGAATCCACCAAATAATTCCAGATCATCACTAAATAATATAATTGCCAAGTAGCTCTCAATAATCTGCCAAATATTCTCAACTAATCATGATTTTAATTGCCAATTAAATGCAGAATAATTACCAAAGAAACCACCAAAGAATCTCCCAATAGTCGGCAAAGAATCCCAAAGAATCCACCAAATAATTGCAAGGAAATGCCAAAGAACCCACTGAATCGTTTTTCCGAAAAGCAGAAATTCACGTTCGCCATATCATCTGGAGATTGCGAGGTCAAAGCCCTAATCAGGGAGACCTGTCTAGTGGGTGGAAATCAGGCGGATTTGTGCACTGGAGCTAGCAGGATAACTTAGCTAGCAAAAAGTGAAGGTTAATGTAATGTAGCGAAGGTTCTTTTAGCCATCTCGCAAATTATTATAATTTTTTCTTTTTTAGAAAGTGGTGCTTGTTTTTTTTTTTAAAGTTATATTTGGATTGATGCACATAGATGTGGTATTTCCAGATTGACTAATTGCATGTTAATGTACACTGCCTGGCCAAAAAAAAGTCGCCATTTGAATTTAAATAAGCAAATACATAATAGCCTTTGATTGGATAATTACTGCAGTGATTAATGTGTTTCAGCTGGCAACAGTTCTTTTAACCCTAACTGATGCAGTGAGTAGCTTCTC
>JAOTRR010000027.1:12485761-12497388 GCA_028570945.1 Gogo arcuatus | reverse complement strand
GGTTGCTTCAGTTGGTCAGGTCGAGGCTCAGCAACGTTATGGGGCAATAAAATGTGAAATGAACTATCCTAGCGCTAAGAGGGCACAGGATGGTTGTGAGTTGTGATTAGTTGGCACATATTTAATTTTAACAATGTTTAATAATGTAGACTATATTTAACCACATGCCACTCTTAAAGATTGGGCCAAGGCAGATTTAATAAATTGACAAAATTAAAAGTCTAAATGAATAAGTACAGATAAAACCTTTGAGGCTTTTTTTGGGACCCTTGGGGAAGGACTTGGCCTCCAGTTTCAGAACCTCTGCTGTAGATGAATAACATTTTATGATACAGTAAGGATAGCTGAAGGATATTGGATATTATAAATTGGTTAGATATTACTTTAGATAAAATGATATTAGGAATAGGATATTAGCACATTAAGGAAAATTAAAGCCATTTTCCACGGCTTGGTTATCGAGTAAACACGTGATATTCCCACTGGTCCTGTGTGCCGGCTTTAATAAATGCAAGCCTGATATCGATTGTGCATATTACAGGTCCAAGAAGACTGACAGGATGTAAATGAATTTCCTGTACTTCACTGAAGTGGACTGAGTTTTAAGTCTGGACTTATACTGTGTATTAAATCTCTCATAATACACAGTGAGAGTGAACGGAGGAAATAAAGGAAGAAGTGAAAAACTCATGGGGACGTGCTGTTATAGGAAAACGATCAATGAGATGCTGATGTGATTCGGCCCGATGCAAACGAAGTTACCCTACAGTTGATTATTTTCCTATAACAGCTCATTCCGAAGTTTTATTCCTCATATGACTAACACCACGACAAGTCACTTATCCTTTTTATACGCATACTTTTGATCCTTTTTTTTTTTTTTTTTTACATTTTATGTTGTCGAACATTCATAAAAAAGGTACAGTAGTTCCTTTTAAAATCCCGTGACTGCCCCAGTCTTTCAGTTATTTTTGTTTTTTAATTTTCTTATCGAACACAATATCCCCAGACATTAGGTTATAACAGGCAAGAAGGAGGGGAAAAAAGGGAATGTTAAAATTAAATTAATTCAATTAAAAAATTTTAAATAAATAAATGGATGAATGAATGAATGCATGAAGAAATAAATAATTTTAAAAATATATTTTTTGCTTCTGGTAGTGCTTCATTTTCTTTACAAGTCCATCAAGGGAGGAAAAAAAAAACTTTAGTCCCAGTTCCAAGACACATCTCTGCATTAAATGATCATCCCCGAGTTTCATTTTGGTACGTCCTGGTTTTGCTGATGATCATGTGATGTCACTATGAAGCTTTTTTCATTTTTCATTTCTTCAGCTGTGTTACAGGACGAGTTCAGAGTTTGATTGGGGGGGGGGGGGGGAAACATGACAGAAGCGTTGCTGCCGTAAACCTTTACAGTACGACAGTGTAATATCTGCTCACGCCCACTGCTGTGTGACGTGTTGTGGTGCTTAAATCACTCATAACACACTGAAAGGAAGTGTGCAGGATGGCGTGATGCATGCTCTCTCTCTCTCTCTCTCTCTCTCTCTCTCTCCTGTCTTCTTTTTTCGTCTCTCCTGCAGACACACTGTGGGAATCTCAACATACACTGCCTTCAGTATGAACATGTGCTCAGAGAGAGTGTGTAACACACACACACACACACACACACAGACTGGTTTTCCCTTATCTTTCCTCTCTGCTGTCTGATTCCACATTTCACATACTGTCTTTTTCTTGAATCATTCACTTTCTCTCTCTTTCTTTCCTTCCTTCATTTTCTTTCTTTTCCTCCACTCTCCTCTCTTTTCCTCACTTTTGGTGTCTCTAAATTTCATTGAACATCTTTGCCATTGTCTTTCTTGATCTCTCCATCACTCACTCATTCAGTCACTCACCCATTCACAGACTCACTCACTAACTCGTTCAGTCACTCACTATCTCTCATTTATTTATTCACTCACTCACTCGTCCACTCACAAATTATTCATTCAATCATTAACTTACTCATTATTCACTCACTGATGGTCTCTCACTTACTCACTCACCCACTCATTCACTCACTCACCCACCCACCCACTCATTCACTTATTCATTCACCCACTCACCGACTCGCTCACTCACCTACCTGCTGACTCACCCACTCTGTCACTCACTCACCCACTCACCCACTGTCATTGACTCACTCACTCATCTACTCACTCACTCACCCTGTCTCTCTGTTTCCATATTGCTCTCTTATTCTCTCCCTCCCTCTGTCTCTGTTTCCCTATTGCTCTCTTATTCCCTCCCTCCCTCTGTCTCTGTTTCCCTATTGGTCTTTCTCACTTCCTCACTCATTCACTGTCACTAACTCACTCACTCACTGTTTCCCTGTTGCTCTTTCTCTCTCTCTCACTCATTCACTGTCACTAACTCACTCACTCACTCACTGTTTCCCTGTTGCTCTTTCTCTCTCTCTCACTCATTCACTGTCACTCATTAACTCACTCTGTCTCTGTTCCCTGTTTCTCTCTCTCTCTCTCTCTCTCTCTCTCACTCATTCACTCACATACTCATTTACTTCCTCACTAACCCACCCACTCATTCACTCAGTCGTTCTCACTTAAGCTTCTGCTTTCATATCTCACTGATGCACATACTCATCTTTTTTCCATCTCTCTCTCTCTCTCTCTCTCTCTCTCTCTCTCTCTCTCTCTCTCCTTTCCTCCGCACTTTGGGCATCAGGTAACCTTCTGCCATGAGCTGCATGGCAGGTAGAGATGTTTGCTATTTTAAGCATCTCCTAACAAGCCTCGTCAGACAGACCGCAGGGGCTATAGAAACACACACACACACACACACACACACACACTGCAGACCCACTGCTAACAAACCTCAAACAGAGCAGCCAGAGGGCTTACCGAGAGCTCGCACCACCTGCCGCACACCCCCATCTCTACCCCTCCCCCCCACCCCGCCCGCCACTCTCCAGAGTGTCTTGATCAATATGAACCCCATCCGACTGCCTTCAGGGACACACGTTCTTGGATGAGGAGGTTAATTTGGTGCTGCTGGATTCTATCACTACAGATCCAGAGTAAATACACGTCTCCTCCATCCGCCTGCCTGAATGCAGATTGAGATGCAGCCGAGGCCTCATGCCTCTTCGATTTCTTTCCACTGTGATAGCAAGAAAATGGGTGTTGAGTTTGGATGTTACACCTGCACTCTTATGCTCACTGTGGAGGCTCATAGTAGACCATAAATGGATTTACAGTTCTAAGCAAAAGTTTGGGCACCCCTCAAATATTAATGCACAGTTACTTTGTATTTGATGAACTTAAACAAAAAATAAAATAGTAAATTCTTTTTGTTTGCTTTGGTCGATCCATAATACTGAGGCTTGCAACCCGGCACTAAAGTATTTGTGTCATTTATGTGGGTTTGATGTAGTGTGCACTTGTTTCCGAGGGAACTCAGACCTCACTTTCCCCTGAGCACTGAAGTGTTTAAGCAACACATTGTGGAGAAACAGGAATATGATATACACACTATTGGAATGCATGCTCATTTTAAAATATAATGAAAGGAGGTGTGGCCTTTGTGCTCATCAGTAACAATGGAGGAGGCGTGGCCTTTGTGTTGATCATTATTAATAAAGGAAGCATGGCCTTTTGTTTGTGAGTACTCATTAAGAACGTGTGGCCTTTTACTTATGAAGACTAAAACGGGGGTGTGGCCTTTGTGTTTATCAGTACCAATGAAGGAGGCGTGGTTTATACATCTGTTAGTAACAATAAAGGAGGCATGGCCTTTGTGTTTATCAGTATTAATAAAGTAGGTGTGGCCTTTTGCTTATGAGTACAAATACAGAAGGCATAGCCTTTTACTTATCAGCACGAGTAAAAAGGGTATGGCCTTTGTGCTTATCAGTACTAATAAAGGAGGCATGGCTTTTATGTTTATCAGTATTAATAAAGTAAGTGTGACTTTTTTTTTAATGAGTACTAATAAAGAAGGCATGGCTTTCTGCTTATTAGCACCAGTAAAGAGGGTGTGGCCTTTGTTCTAATAAGTACTTTTAAAGGAGGTGTGGCCTTTGTGTTTATTATTATTATTATTATTATTATTATTATTAATAGAGGAAGCATGATATTTTGCTTATGAGTACTAATAAAGAAGGCATGGCCTTCTGCTTATCAGCACCAGGAAAGTGGGCGTGACCTTTGTGCTTATTAGTACGAATAAAGGGGGCGTGTCCTTTGTGTATATCATTACCAGTGACAGAGGTGTGGCTTATGTGCCTGTCGGGAACAATGAAGGAGGTGTGGCCTGATTAGAATCTAATGATGAGTTATAATGCTAGGTACAGATTATACACAGATATTGTATCATTTTAGTGCAGATATTTGTAATTACAGACTATATATGCTGGACTATTGTTCTCTCCATTGCCATGAAACTTAATGTGCATTTTAAACTAGATGGATAAATAAATAAACGACTCAGTTATTAGGTTGCTCTGTTATTAGCAGAGCTTCCCGAGGCAATTTCCCCACGGTGGGATAAACAGGAAATGTCACCTGGCCCTTTATAGAGCTGTCAGGTGATTAGAGGCAAAGAAAGTTCATCTTTGAAGGCTCATTAAGAAGGTAGAATAAATTAAGCATTGTCGTAAAAAATGAAGCATTGTAAGAAACAGGAAAAGAAACAGGACATTTTGGACACGAGTCCTTTGTCAGCTGTGAAAGAAGTGCTTTTAAGGCTGTAGGAGGTGAAATGTTTTGTTTCTCTGGAATATTTGTGTACTACGCTTCGTTTTTACTACACTACCCCATTTCAGTAATAACTCCCTTAGCATAAAGGTGTCTGCCAAATAAAAATGTACTCTCTTGGGCTATATATTTTTGAGGAGAGCTTAGTGGTTTAGCCAAGAATTAGTTCCGGGAGTGGTGAGGAAATCTACTAAATAAAATCACTGTGTGATCTGTAAAATGAAATTGATAAGTGCGATATGCTCATGTGTTTTGGGTGCATGCCAGACAGTCGTAGGAGTGACGGTGGTACATATTTGTTAGTTATTCATTTAAGGCACAATCTACCGGCAGTCAATCTTGCCATATTAATAATATCGCAATAACACACTGTTTATTCCAGATCCACTGGGGAAAAAAAAAGATTAAAACAGTATATGATTCTCGTAATGGGGGAAAAATTACATCTTATTTTATAATACAGCAATAGGCCACAAGAGGGCGTGTGTTAGTGATCTTATCACGTGACGTGTATAGGTGTTCTTGGGCATGACGTGAAGCGGAGTTTCCCTATTAACCTTACAATCTTATAGAATTAATTGGACAATAAATAATTGAATATATTGTTATGAATACTCATAATAAACACTTTTCCACCATGACAGAATTCTGTTAACAGTAAGCTTTGGTTACTAAGCAACATAGCAGGCAAAGATTTGGGCATTTTATGGACAGAACAGTTAGTTTAAGACTTGGTGCATTAATACAGAATTCAATTATTATAGATTTTAGAACCAAAGCTATCTGTTTTTTAAAAGCAGATTGACTCTACCTTTCCTTTTCTCCCCCTGCAGTAAACCTCCAGTGACCAGACCATTTTTGCATTTCCGCCACATGTCCTTTAGTTCTGAGTAACCTTTGATCAGCCGCCGCTTGATCTCTGATTAAGTGGCCTCTTTATGTGCACTTGACATTCTAGAAACACGGCCAGGACAAAAGGAATATCTGATAATGAAACGAGGCTCACGTAGTCTCACAGGTTTGTGGAGAATTGGTTGCAAGGAAATGCGAGAGACATGTGACCTGAACCATCTGGATGTCATTCACTCATGATGATAATGATGAGCCTAAAAGCACAAGAACGTCTCTTTTTTTTTTTTTTAGATTTTATCACGCTGTCTGACATGATGCTTCCACCACCATGCTTCACTGTCAGGATGGTGTTCTGTGAATTCAGTGTAGAATTAGCAAGAAAAGCCCTTTCTATTTTTAGGATTGTACTCCAAGTGTATTTGCACATGTAGTAGATAGGAAATAGGGGAAAAAAAATTGTGATCAGTGTGAAATAGAGAAGTACCCAGAGCTTAGGATTGAATCCTGGATCATGGAAATATGAGATGCTGACATTACCTCCAGTAACACATTGCAATAAATTCTGAATTTGAAATACAAAAATTGATTGTTCATTCAGGGCAGTTCAGAAGTTTCACGTTGATAATTATTTTTTAGTATTATTCTACGTTAAAAAAAAATTCAAACGAGTTGTATTGACCCCAAAGAGGACACTAGGGTTAATTAAACATTGGACAGGAACTTAGGCTTGTAGCCGTTTTTTTTTTGGCTCTTTCAGAGGTAAATTAACGAATAAATGACCTCTGCTGTATCTGTTCAAGCTCCCAAAACAATATTGATCATCACAGGAGCGTTTACAATTTACAGCAGATAGAATGAATCACAATTAAGTCGTCGGAACGGAAAAACTTGACCTGAGCGGGACCAGATGGCGGCCTCTTTACCAGAATGGACAAGATGTCTGCTTATCACTAATTAAAAATGATTAAGCACCTACTTACCTTCATCGATGTGCATCGATTGAGCAGAATGCTGATGTGAGCTGGATGTGTTCCAGTTCTCTGTCAAACTTTTCTACTCAAAACTCAGAGGATGGGCATCGACCAAGAGCTGAGTCATTAAAGAAAGTCTGTGTGCTGCTTTTGTATGTATTTGACCGATCTCCCTCGAACAGGGTGGCTGCCATTAATTCTAAAAGAAGTGGGGAAAAATGAGCCTGTGCTCTATTTTAGTTCTCAAAGAGCTGAAAAAGGCAATTAATCATGCTTTATGATGCAGTGACTCGGTATGCGAGTGGAGAACGGCTTCTCATGAACGAAGACAGCTCGGGTCTGTACCTTCTGTGTTTCGCAGGGGATGATAGAAGGGGTGGAGATAAATATATTAATCACATATAGTCTCGGTGACTGCAATTGTGGTGTAATCATGATGACACCACGCCACTGAAGATCAAGATCAAGAAAACGACTCCCAAGTGAAGAGACTGTCTGTCTGTTTCTTCTGTATCATCAGGAGATTGCAAGCTCAGCCATCCTTGCCCGGGAGTCCGAGAAAACATAATTGGCCGTGCTCTCTGGGTGGAAATGATGTCATATTTCCCTCTAAATTGTAAGAAAATTGTGCTAACGTTATTGGCGAGGTGAAATGAGTGCAGAACGGAACTAAATGTAGTAATAAAGTGCAATACAAATACAGTATGCAAGTAAACATGATAAAACAAGATATATAGAGTAACGTGCAATGGGAATTGTGCTACATATTGTCAGTGTACACGATATTACAAAATAAAACACTAATATAGGATATGAGAGGACAAAAAAACCAATTGGTAACTGTTAATCGGCTTGGCCAGGTTGGTATCTTGTTGCTCTAACACACCAAGCCAACCTTAAAGCTACCGTTTCGTGTTCATACCGTGTGTGTAAGGAATAAAACACTTGGGGGTGTGCCGTTATGGGAAAGCAATCAATGACAGGGTGGTCATGAAGTAGAGTTGCTGTTACCATAGCTAATATACAAGTTGATTATTTTTCAATAACAAATTACTAATTTATTAATGAATGATATGCTGTATTTCTTATCCATTTATAGTTACATTTGACATCAATAATTAGACTTGATATGAAAAATGTATTATTATTATTATTATTATGTGGACGAGTTGTTACTATAGAATACTAGATAAACCTGTGGCACTACTGTCAGTGCTGCTTTTATAGAAAAATAATCAACGCCTCCTGACCAATCAGAATCGAGAATTCAACAGCAGTGTATGCCTAAGTGTTTTTATTATTATTTTCCCTGTAGACGCAACTTCCCAAATAAAAGTAGAAGACAAAGTTCTGGCGAAATCAACCACAAAATTTAATATTTTATCTGTACCAAGGATGCAGCTGTTATGCAAAAACCTTTACCTTGTACTGTACGTGTTTACAGCAAGAGGTCTGTCTCTCACGTGCACACAAACGCACTCTGCTAAAAGATGTAGCCTTGTCGGTGGTGCATGAGTATATGAATGTTTCTAAGAGGGCTTGTCAAGAAGAGTTTACCTCAGAAAAATGATATCTATAATTAATGAAAGCTGAAGGTAAAAGGGTTACCTGCAGAGGTGATTTATTCTGGGCCAACACTCCTACCACGCGTATACACACATGCACGCGCACACACACACACCTGGCAAGACACAATAGGGGTGTGAAAGGCATCTGATTATAGGTTTTGGCTGTAAATTATCAAGCCTCAAACAAATTCTTTCTGACAGCAGGCTTTGACTCAATCGCAGCGATGTTAGTGATTACAATAATCCAAGAGGACAGTTTGTTCTTTGTTCCTGTCAAGCAAAGACAACGGACAAGGACCTGCTTTTATTATAATTTGTTAAGACCTCTTCTTCACTGGCTCAGACTATTGTCTTTATTTGTGGGGAAAAAAAGAGGATTATTCACTTTTTTTCGAGAATAAATAGTTTATAAATCAAGTCACTTGCTAACTTATTAACATTTCGGTTATAAAAAAAAGCACATTTATTTATGTACTTTATTTAGCCACCATATTTTATGTGCTTTATGTGATTTCAGTGTATGAAAGGTGCCAGTGTTAAGGGTCAAGTTGTTATTTATCTCATTAATCTGCTGTGTTAGTGCAAGATTGCACATGATGCTGCTGCACTTAACTAGAGGTCGTATCCATGGCAACAGCAGAAACAGGAGGCTTGTGGGAGATTAAGGATTAACTCCAACAGATCACATTAGTACTACGGAAAATAACGTTAGGTAACCATAAACACAGTTAAACATGGACATGCAGTTAAACAGATCACACTAGCATGGTGGTTTTGACGTGCTTGAAGCAAATGCAGTTTAGACGGACTCTCAAATGTTCAGTAAATAATCTACAGTAGATAGTCATTTGAGTTGATATGAGTTGAGTGAATGATTTGACTTATTGTTTAGTTACCTTGAGTAAATAATTTGAGTTGATATTCAGTTGAATGAATTTTAGTGAAAATATTGAGTTGATATTAACTTGTGAATGATTTGAATTGATTTAAGTTGAAATTAAACTGGAGTTTATCATTTGAGTTACTATTACGTTAACTTAAGTGAATGATTTGAGTTGATATTGAGTTGAGTGAATGATTTAAGCTTTAAGAAGTTAAATTTAATTTGATAATTTGAGTTATTCAAAATAATTTGAATTATTTTGAGCAAATGCTTGGAGTTGATATGAGTTGAGTTGAGTGAATATTTTGAGTTGATATGAGTTGAGTTGAATTAGTTTGAGCAAATGATTGAAGTAGATAGTTGAATTGAGTGAAAATTTTGAGTTGGTTTGAATTAGTTTGAGGGAATTATTTGAGTTGAGTGACTCCATTAAGATGAGTGACTGATTTAACTTGAAATTAGAGTGAACAATTAGAGTTCATATGTTCATTTGAGTGAATAATTTGAGTTTCTACTGAGCTGAGTGAATGTCTTGAAGTAAAATTGAAGTAGGGTGGATAATCTGAGTTAATATTAAGTTATTTTGAGTTTAATCAATTGTAGTGAATAATTTCAGTTGATATACAGATGTTTGGGTACCAGTGCATTAGGATTTCCTTGATAGAAAGCAGAAATCCATTGTAAACTGACATTAAACTGTAAGGCCTCCAGAGTAAAGACAAACTTCTGACAGGAAATCTCGACTTGCAAAATGCGCATTGCAGTATATACATACTGTAATAGTGAGACACTTAAGAGAAAGTATTATAGAGATGTAGCAATTGGAGTAAGTTTGAGTTTGTTTGTAGTTTGGCAATCAGTGGCGTAGTATAGAATGCCATATTCATTTTATAATTTAGCTAATTTAAGCAAATTATTTGTATGTTTGTTGGAGTTTGGGTTGGATTGGTGATTCTACATGTTGTTACCCAATCTTTCTTTATCTGAAACATTTTTTATCTTCTGAAACAGTAAATTTATTGCTTGTTAGATAGAAATTAAATGCGAACACTAGCTGTAAATGTTCCACAATAAATCCTTTCGAACACTGAATACCGTCGCACCATATTAAAAAGCTGTACGTTGGCTTTAGTCTCTGGTTGTAAAATGAATTTACACTTTTGGCAAATATAAATATTATAATACAGACTCCCTTAACTGTAATTTTATGAAGCGAATTTTATGCGATGGCATGAAAATCATTACTTCTCTAATGGTGTATTTTGAATAAAACTATGCCCACACAGACTGACTGAATTACCTAGTTATCCTAATAGATGCTGAATATGCAGTAGTGCATTTAATCAAGGGTAATGTACTAAAAACGTGAAGTCTCCATAGGTTACAAATTACTTTTCTCCAAGGAAATATGGGTAATAAACTTCCCTTTCCTCTAACAGTAGTTCTGAACTTTATGATAACAGTAAATCTGACAACTATAGAATGCCGTTTTGGTCATATTTCTGCTTTTGAGACTGTAAAATTCATTTCTACATTTGTGAAATGTACATAAAATTCATAACATGGACTCATAACAGTTCTTTAAATATTAGTACTTTCCAAAAGTTTGCACAATGAATCTCATTCAAGGAATTTACATTCACATACGGCCACTACATTAATCCATTCTTATAACAGATGCTGAATATTTAATAGTGCATTTAATTTTGTTTTAATATATTGCACCAAAAATCCTTCTTCGGATACAGTAAGCTATATTTTCTCCAAAGGAACTTCAAGGAAGCCTAAGAGGATTAGCAGAGTTCAGTTAATCTCAGTAATTCAAGTTGATTTGGTTGAGTGATGTATTAGAAAATGCCACCTTGTATTGTGACAATGTATTGTTGTGAGTTATTTATGGGGGAGGCGATGCTGTGTAATACAAACATTCTGTTATCACTTAAAAGGTGATTATTTTCCTCTTACAGCAAATCCCAATGTGTTTAATTCCTCTAATACCACTTTGCAATTTGCCAGTGATTGTATTATTTGATTATATAAAAACTGAAAAACTGTCATTTCCATTTTTTTCCATGTACATTTAATGTTGTGGAACGTCCATGAAACAAGTTATCACTGTTACAGCAGCTCTTCTTTCTTTCTTTCTCTTTTTAAGTTAATAAAAAGGAGACTTGTGGAAGAAGTCTCCAGTGTAAACGCTTTGTAACCTTCAGTCATTTTTCCATCATGGGAAAGTCTTCAGGATTTTTGTAAGTCATGAAAGGAACTAATTTATTTCACAGACATTCCACAACATTAAGTGTAACTAGAAATGGATAAAATAAAAGTTGATTTTGTTGTTTAGGTAATAAAAAGATGTCATTGTTGGCATATCACTTACCAAGAGGAGTAAAACACTCACTCCAGGACATGCTGTTATTAGAAATTAATCAACTTTGGGATGATAATATGAACTCTGCTTCATCACACCACCACGTTGTCGATTATTTTCCTTTTATGGGCTCATATAAAAATACTTTTAAAAAAAATTCCACATAGACTTACCTGCATGTCTTTGCTGTTGTAATATACAGTAAGGCATTTAATTAAAAAT
>JAOTRR010000027.1:12408132-12431954 GCA_028570945.1 Gogo arcuatus | reverse complement strand
GCTTTAGTATTATCCTAGGTTCAAGTGATTTGATTTTGACGTTGATGATATGTGGTTTGGTGGAGGTATGCACTCTACCAAGTGCCCTTGTAGTTTATCGCTGTAAATAAACTAATTCTAATTATCTGCCTTATTTATTGCTAACAAAATAGGTTAACATAAAGTAGTAAAGTAGGTTAACATACTACTTACTTGATATACTGCTTTTGATGCTAGCTAAATTTTAAAACAAAAAAGCCATTCTAGTTACCAAACTTTTTCCTGAGCTAAGTAGAATAAAAAAAAAGTTATTAGTTTTATAGCTAGGTAGTTATTTGCTGCTTCTAGCTAAGTAGTTAGAAAAGTCCCAAGCTAACATGCTAATTATCTGCCTTAACTGTTCGTAGCTAAATCAAATGTTCCTGGCTAGCATGCTAATTACAAATCTGCCAGACTTGTTGCTAGGTAAATAAAAAAAAAATCTGGTTAACATGAGTTACCTGCTTTGTTCTATGGTAAGAAAATAACATGGATAACATGCTAGTCACGTAAAAAGCAAAGGTCACATGCTGTTTATCTTTTTTTTTTTAATCTGCCATGTTTTTTTTCCTTCTGTTGCAAGGAAAATAGAAAAATCTCTGAAGAAGAGTAACATGTGCCAATTTTTTTGCTTGCCAAGTGAAAAAATCTCTAGATAAAAACTAGTTAGAAACTCCCTGGTTAAGATGTTAACCATGTGTCACACTAGCTGATGTGTATTTTCAGTTGTCCTGCATTTGTGTTTGGCTTTTTTTTTTTTACAGTTAGCTCCTGAAAGCCTTTGCTAACATACAGCCCGTATTGTAAGAAACCATTAGTGACCTCTGGTATGGAGCATAACGGATCTTATGGGTATCTTGCCTTCTGTATACTTTTCCCTTCTCAAACACCTAATTCAACCAGTCAGCTAATTATTTATCATTTTATAAAAGCATCAGAGCATTGAAAGCACTAAACAGTGCCATCCTGAACAGGATTTGTGCATCGCTCTAAATGTTTACAACATGTGGCAGCCATTTGGTTGCTAATAGGATGATTTATATTTTCATGCTCTCTGGGAAATGTGCAGTGTCTTCAGAAAATGAATGTTGTGTGAGCTCTGGTGCGAACTAAATGGTGTGTATTTTGTACTAGTCACCGTTCACCTGTGTTTCTTTATAAACAAGGCATGTGAGTGTGGTACTATGTTTGTTTCATTCCTGGTGGAAAAAAAAAAATCACGCAATATGCAATGAAATAAATGTGTCTAAGGAAGAGAAGAAGTGAGAAAGTCGTGAGGTTTGAGCGATAAAAATAACAATAATCAAGTTGCCGGGTCAGACTGGCACCAAGCCGCGAATCGACGAGCAAAAGCGAGCTGCTGTTTCGAGCGTGAAATTTGTGCTCGGCATGCAAATTGTTTAGAAGTTTTGTGCAGAACTCATGTGGGCGTTTTGAACAGAAGGAGACGATCATGAGTGGAGTGGAGTTGAGAGGGAACGAGAGGACGGAGATCTGAAATCTCTGCCCTCGCCGTGCCTTCCTGTTGTCATTTGGCAGCGATTGCCATCTGAAAATAGCAGTGCCCATTAGCGATTGCATCATTTCCTTCTCCCGGCAAGCGTTTTCTTCCGAAAGGCCTCCTCATGGCAAGATATTAAATTGGGAGCTGTGGAAAACGTACTGCGCCTTTTTCTACAGATGACAGAAACACAATTTCACGTGAGATTAGAAATCATTTCTGCGCCAGCGCTGACCTTTTACAGGAAGCATTTTTACACGATAAGAAATGTCAGAGACGAACTTTTTTTGAGCGCTGTCCGTAAACTAGAGATGTAAACGAATATGAATTCTTCTCCTTTTTATATCTTTTTCCCACCTCTATGCGGGGGTCGATGTGGTTAGATTGAGCCGAGAGGGTTAAGGGCCTTGCCCGAGGGCCCAAAAGTTGCAGCTTGGTGGTACTGTGGCTTGAACCCCCAACCCTCCAATCAGTAACCCATTAACCCATTGCAGAGACGCACTACTGTTGGTTGAGACTAGAAATGTGACTTGGGACTCGCAACAAATTATTTGCTCCAGCAAGAGGTTTTTTGCTTTCATGTGGATGTGAGGGAAGATATGAAGCTCGCAGGACAAAGACCATGTTCGGTGGTTTAAGTTAAGCTACTAATTTGATTATATTTTGGGAAATAGAATCAACTAAATTTGCTAGAACACAGATACAAACAAAATAATAACTGCGTGGTTGGGATTAAAACAACAAAACAGTCCTAGGCACATCTTTAGTTGAGACCGATTATTATTTTGAACTTGAGTGATGTAGCTGAGGTTGAGGAACTGTCCCATTTCTACATCTAGACAGAAAGAAAAAAAAAACCCTTACAGTTTAGGCCACGCTCACTTCAGGTTTAAATTTGAACGGAGATACAGATATTTTGAGCACTAAATAGATACAAATACACAGGATGATCGTTTGTCCTTGTGTAAATATGTCTCAGAGGTGACACGAGACGAAGGTGACTACAGTCTTTACACATCAGCATTTCCTTACTTTTTCATTTCTTTCCCTTTTTTTTTTTCTTTTTGAAGCGCAAGGACAATGGGTGGCATTGACCCCAGAGTCAAGATGCAGATCAGATTGGATTGGATCAGGCCAGCAGGTGTGCTGTGTCAGAACTGTGAGAGAAATCCAAGGTCACACACCACACACACTCCCTGACACACACTCTCACTCTATCGTGCGGCCAGGAGGAACACCTGTTCTTGCCTCGAGATTGATTTTTGCAGTGCAAAGGTGATAGCCTGGTCCATACGGAGCACG
This sequence comes from Gogo arcuatus, assembly GCA_028570945.1. Classification (NCBI taxonomy): domain Eukaryota; kingdom Metazoa; phylum Chordata; class Actinopteri; order Siluriformes; family Anchariidae; genus Gogo; species Gogo arcuatus. Next base: position 12,429,133 of record JAOTRR010000027.1, on the reverse strand, counting down.
ACACACCATCAGGGGATAGAAAAAATGCTAAAACTCAGTGACATGAAGTTATCCTGGAGTGGCACTGAGAACATTTTTGGTTCGCAAGGTTGCTGATGATGTTTCTTTGAAAAGAAAAAAAAAGCACAACACTACAGTAAATCTTCATGCACCACACATGCATAGCTCATTAGAATACGTTTGTCCTTCGTCCTCTGACCTCATTTTTAATTCTTAATTAAACGCTGCAGACCAACATTGGCCTTAATGACTTTGGCTTTGTCCACTCGCAGGTGCACGTTTGCTACGCAGCACACGCCGCCTTGTAATCTCTCCCTTATTTCATTAACCCTCATACATGTAATTGCATTTCGGATGAATGAAGTCTTCTCGGAGTGGAGAAAGGAGCCTTTTATGACCCGTTGCTGTGAAATGAAAAAGGAGCACAGGGACTTTGGCGTGAGCAGGGGATGAAGCTCCAGATGCTGTTTCTTTTATTTCATTTAAAAAAATGCTAATTTAATAACTACGTATGAGCAGTAAGGACTGGAGGAATGAAAAGAAATGAGGTGTCTTCTGGGAAATGTTTGAAAATACCATGTTTTGGTAAAACACATTTGAAATACTGTTTTGTCTCGGGACCACAATGCAACAGTAATAGCTTTCCCTCTGAAACACACCAGCTGGAGCCTTTAATTCATCAAGCTATAGAGCAGTGCCTCGATGGTACTTCAAGGGTTTCAACTCGATCAATTTAGGACGATACTCATCCCCGTGCCAGTATTTACTCAATATTTACACAATGACGCTATCTCCAAACCAGTAGCTTAACTTAAACCATATGAGTCTGACCAGGCAATTACTAAGGATGAATCACCGTAAATGCATTGTTCAAGTCTCATACGACTCTTTTGTTGAGTCCTGCGGAATGCTACAGACACCCTGTGAAGCTTTCTTAAAAAAAACGGAACGAAAGAATAAGTAACCGACTTAGTATTTAGCAATCAAGGATCATTTTATTCCCTCTGTTTATGTTTGTCTCCCTGTTTTACATAGTGGACATGAAAAGCGTACTAGTACAAAATGTTCATGGACGTAAGCTACTAGGCTGGTTCTTTATAATGTTTAGTGAGCTGATTTTAAATGAAGCGGATTAGTTAGCAAATTGAGGAGAAGAGCAGCAGGTTTTGTTCAGTTTTTCAGGAAAATCACTTTTGTACAGCTGTACGGAATCCCTCATTGTCGATGAACGATCGTGACTGATCGTCAGGAACAACACGCTGGGTAAGAGCCGCTATTTTCACCCACCTATCATTGTCTGTTGACATTGTTCTGACCGATCTAATGAACTTGTTAGGATGAGTTTTTTATATTTAGGACGTTTGATCAGGTTGCTTGTATTGTAGAAAGACGCTGTAGTTCCTCCTCTTGATATTTCATCAGTCGTGAAATACATCCTGTCATTTCGTGTCGTCTGTTCATTAGTGCAACGTTCCCATCGTATCATGTGGTATCAAATGTTGGCACAGTGTCAGGTTTGATACCAGCATTGGTATTGGTGCATCTCTAATTATTACACACACATACAAGAAAGATTCCATTAAAGCAGCACCAGTGTGGATTTCATCATTCCCTTCCCTTGCTGTATATTTTTCCTTCCAGCTGCTATGATGTAACAGCAATAACTCCCTCATGTACAAGGTTGACCAGATATCATTCTCTCCTCACCGTCCATTCTGCCATCTCTTGCCCGAGCATTTCCGGCTGGCCTACATAACACCAAAGCCTCCGTCCCTGTACTCTCAACTCCTGAGGGCCGAGTCTAATAAGGCAGATAGATAGTGCTGTTGGATTCCTATCTGGAGGCACTTTGTCTCTGCCTGCGAGCAGCCAGGTGCTTCACTCCAAGCATTCATGACGCTTCCTCTCTCGTGTAAATAACATTTATCAGGCAGGAGAGAGAGAGAGAGAGAGAGACAAAAAGAGTGAGTAGAAGATAGAGAAAATGAGAAAACCAGGTGAGAATGATTGCACTTTTGGTTCTATTTGTGAATATGTAAATGAGAGTTGTTTTAATGTTTTTGTTCTTTATTTTAGAAATGCAGAAACAGCATGAGGCTATAAAAAAACCTCATAAATATGTGAAAGTTACATTGGTAAATGTTTAAACTGCAACTCTTCGTGTCAGTCTTTTAACCGTCCGGTCTTCACAACAAAAAAAGATCACATTTTTATGGAATATTTCATTATACCACAGTGCTATTGAATTCTCAATTCTGATTGGTCAGAAGGTGGTTAATTTTTTTTTTTTATAGCAGCAGTTTTGACTATAGTGCACATGTGCTAGTATGTTTAGTAATTTTATTACAGTTATTTTCGAATCATCTCAGAATGATGAATATCAGGTATTCCTAGAGTATCTATACTTGCTAATGTATCATTTGTAAGGAATAAAATACGAGGAAAATATTCAATGACGAGGTGTTGCGATGAGTCTGTGTTCCTGTTACCACACCGGAGTTGATTATTTTCCTACAACAGCATGCCTTGAAGTGTTTATTCCTTTTATACAACAGCAGTTTGATGGTATTTTTATTAATGAAAGGACAAGATGTCACAATTTTATACATTTATAGTTATGTTTAATGCTGTGAAGTTATTCCCTACGTTATAGCAGCTATAAACAAACAGTCGTTCACTCACCAGCTACTCTTTCCTCTCTCATGTTTCCGAGAAACCCAAAAAAGCATAAACACCTCTGTCCTGAAGATGACAGAAAAGCGTTGAAACTGGAGACTCCTTTCATATTAATATCATCGAGTGAGCTGTTACTATAGCAACAATAACGTAACAATTGTTGACAAATGAGCACATTAATATAAGCCTGTGATTTGCATTACTATCAATCAACAATTTCTGACCAATCAGAATCAAGAATGCCACAGCATTTTGGTATTAGACAAAATAAGAAACATAGCATGAACTTTTGCACAACTTTAAAAAAAAAAAAAAGACATCTCATTAATATACTAATGTAATCCTTTCTACGGATGATTATCCTCTGATTTAAGACAGACCTCATCAGTTTGAGATATTTCTAAATCAGGGGATAACAAGGTGTGAAAGTTTGGCTCTAAGCTGGATAGTCTCTGCTTAATATAGTCTGAGGCTTAATTAAGCACTTAATGCGCCAAATTAAAGGCAGCCCCACTGTAAGAAGAGTGGTTGTGGTGTGGAGCTGCAGATAATCATGGAGGTAATCTAATGCTGATGTGTCCTCTGCTAGCGGCATGAATGCTGCATGTGCTCGCTGTCACACCTGATTAATGAGCTTCATCAACACCATCACGGAATTACAGCCTCACACATAGAAAAGTGTCAGTCCCCTACCTGGACTTTGACACAAGATCAGCGTCCATGTGCAGAATATTTTCACCTGCTACATCGCAAATGCATTCAGTGCCTCAAGGCTAGACTAACGGTTCTCAGATCAGGCCTCGGAGAACCCTGGGGGCCATTCATTTTTTTTTCTTTTCTTACAGCAGTCCTGACATTGACAATGTTTAATGCTCACAATGCTATTGAATGCTATCTCGAATCTGATTGGTCAAAAGGTGTTCCCTAACATCAACTCTGCCAGGAGTTCTGGCTGCAAGACAAATCGCAATGCACTTGTTCGAATATGTTATTGTTTCTATAGTAACAACTCATTCACAGGCGGACTCTCTACGTAATCGCATATAATAGGGGTGTAACGATACATTGTGGCATGATGCATCATGATGCAATAATGTGACGATGTACGTTCATATTCATGGAAATCAGAATTCTGTTAATTATTCATGTTCAAACAGTTGCACTGTTTGAACACCAGAGGTCCCAATCTGAGTTAAAGTGTATAAAGAGCACATTGGTCATGTGACCCTGTTCTTTCATAGAAAGCCTGTGAGATTTGCACTTGGGTTTCTTAGATTTCAAACACCAAAACACCAAAGGCCACAGAAAATGGTCATTTTAGCCGACTTTGGAGCTCTAATTCTGCTGTGGAGCTCATTATGATCATTAGTTGATCATTTTCAAAGTCCCGAGCTCAGATATTTTGTTTATTCAATCAAAGATTTTGGGAGAATGAATGAACGAATGAACGAACGAATGAATTCATTATTAAGATATGGTGAACCTAAAGTACATTTTGTTGACGATATTAAACCTCTGTTCGGAGCAAAGTTAGTTGTATACAGACAAAAATGTTTTGCATTGTTTCTGCTTCAGTAAATTAAAAGGAAATTATTTTCAGTCATAATTTTTCTTCATTCAAATTTTGTTCAAAATACAATGTATTCTGAGAATTGAATCAAAATCGTGAAGCTACTATCATGACCCGAATCGAATTGTGATTGGAGTACGTTGTTACACCGCTTTTCTATAATAATACATTTATTTAAAAACAAGCTGTTATTTAACAAATACAATCTTATAATCATATTCCATAATTGTTTTGGAAGGAATCCTGTTTGTAGCAGTCAGGAATGTTTTTGATACGGGAAGGTCTTCAGGATTTTGTGCTTTGTATTTTTTCGGTAACATGACAAGCTGAGGCTTTTGTTTGTCTCATTACCTTCAAGAAAGAGAAAACGAGAAGCTGGTGAGCGAGCGACTATTTATAGTGTCACACCATGTTGGCCTGTGCTTTCATTGTGTATGTCAGTGCTGTGCTGTAGGGGTCATTGTAAGCCTCCAAGAGGTTAACATCTGCACACAGGGTGTGACCAGAGCCTTTAAAATTGCTCCTCTTGACGCTAGAAAAAGATTTGTGAGCAGAAAAAAAGTTCAATAGCTGCTTCTGGCAGATTAGGCCACTGAACCATTATTGGTGTTTGTTTTGTTTTGGGGTTTTTTTGTGTTTGTGATTGGACCTGACAGATTTGAATGCTCGTGTTTTTTTCTTGTGGATAGAAAATAAATGCAGCAAGGATAAAAGCTCTTTGTCGTGTCTTCCTTCTCTCATTACTCAGCCTGTGTTGGGACTCGCAGCTGTGTAAGAATAGCTGCTAAGTGATTACAGGAACTCGCTTGTTTTAGGGATGTTCCGCAAATGACTTAAATAATTAACCAACGATGTATTTATTATTGAGGTCTTATAGTTATTTTGCAGATGTAACTGGCCAGTTAACAGAAATGGGGTTCATCCAAACCTCATAAGAGAGAAAGAAAAAAAAACTCGGCCTATTAATAATGTCAACTTGGACTGAATGTGTTCTCTAAGTGGAAAGTTCAGAAATAAAATCTATCAGGTTCCAATAGATATTCAGAATATTACTCTACCTATTTGAACCTCATTTTTGAATATTGCATAGAATAAATTTGTACTGAAGAGGATTGAGGATTTTTTTTTTTATAGCTAAACCTCTGGGCTGCACAACTAGCAAAATCCCCAAATCACCATATTTCTCATCCTCCAGATTGTAGTATGAATTATGGATTTTTCTTATTGCAGTTTATTACAGAAAGATTTATTACACTAGCCACATGGTGCTCAACCCCTCACTCGCTTTCATGCTCTTATTATCCACTGACATCACCCAAACTACCTGCTTGAACGACCTTTTTTAGCACGAAAAGCACTTTCCCTGTCATCAGCTGAAAGTTAAAGAAAACTCACAAAACGTCCTGCAAGCTGTAGGAATTCACCCTGATGCTACACTTATTATTGCTTTCCCACACACAGCTTTTCCCAAATGCCTTGCAGTGCTTCTGTAACACTCAGATGATCAAAGCGAAGCACAAGCTGAGCTGTTGCTAGCAAATTCTGGTGACATTGACGGTGTATAATGCTTTAAAAAGCAGTATACCTCAGTGCTGGTGAGTTCTCGATTCTGATTGGTTAGAAGGTGGTGATTAATTTTCTATTACACTAGCTCTGCCAGTAGTTATGGTTTCTATAGTAACATGTAATTCGTGCTTAGAAATGAAAACACAAACAAGTCAGAAAACAGGGAAACGAGGTCTGGAGGTTAATGATACAAATGCATGGCAAGACTTCGCGACAACATGATACAGCTGAACATATTAGAATAGTGAGCAAGAGCAGAGACAAGACACAGCATGGGAAACGAGTCACACGTTGAACAAAGGAATTCCTAACAATAACCCTATTCATATCAGATTAGTTTTAATTTTAATACATTTTTCACATCTCCTCAGTGATAAACCTCTCGCATCCAGACGGCAATAAAATGACCACAGGAGGAGTGAGTTTCTAGCAGGGTGTATTTTCTACGAACCCAGGTGTTTGCTCATACGATCATTGCTCATACGATTACGCTCCATTCGCAACATGGCGTCCAAGCACTCGAAGAGGCGTGTGCATTTGGACTAAAATGATCAGATCAGACGACCGCTAAGATTGGCAAAAAACAGAACATAATTCGGCCTGCCATTTTCTCAGAGAAGGACGGAGAAAAACACCGACATGGCCAATCTGGATAGAAATAGAATCACAAATGAGCACCTTTCAAACAGGAAATGTCCCCTGAATCCCATGTAAATTTAATCCCAACTGGATAGGGCTAATGATGTCATTCTTTAATAAATAAAACATTGTTAGTGTTAGGAAACTTGCATGTTTTAGAAGCACTAAAACACTACAGGACATTGGGTTCGAGAAAATAATCAACTTCAGAGTTGCTCATACGATTGGTAACAGTAACTTGGTTGAGAGTCCCTTGGTTGAGAGTTGAGAGTCCCTGACCCAGTAACTTGGGTCAATGATTATTTTCCTATAATAGAATGACACAGAGGGTTTTATTCCTCTTATTCCATAGCAAAGCTGAGAATAGTCAGATCAGGTCAACACCTGCATCTATTATTGACCCAAAACTGAAAAATTAACTCAAAAATGACCTCTTTAAGGATTTTCATCATTCCCAGCATTCACACAGTTCTGCTTCTGATCAGCTGTTATTCTTCATCTGGGCATGATTTTGATGAATGTAATGCTTTTGGCCACATTTCTCATTTTTCGGAGTGTTATTCTGCAACACCATTTAGAGTAGAAGTACACGATTTCAGACGCAGTGTGAGTCCCCGTCCCATCTGTGTGGTTCCAGTCTGGTAGCAGTTAGAGCGCTGAGACCCAGGGCCTGTGTGCTGCACCGTGACTGATGCATCTGCAGGGGAAATAGGCCATTTTCCTGCACCGCTATTTATTAGCCACTCTCTCCAGGGTCAGGAAGAAGGCGGGGGGAAGTGGTTCTTTATGCCATGGGCAGGTCAGACCTTTTCCACTGTCTGGAGGAGAAAGGAGATTGAGGCACTTTGGAATGTCTAAACAATCTGCAGGATTATTATTTCCTCTGGCTTTATGGGTGAAACCAAGAGCCTACACTGTATGGTTTCATGTTTATCATGCTCTAAGTCATTGGAGCCAAATTATTAGCACATTAACAAGCTCTTAGAGGTGCTCGGTTGAGAGTGAAGGCAGAAAGGTAGAAGTGGAGGTTATTCTGACTCACTTCTATGCCAGTAAGCGGTAATTATTGGCAATAATATAAAAGACCGGGTTTCACAAAATTTTCTCTGGTCCTCGGAGAACTCTGGTTCTCTAGTCCCTGTCCTAATGAACTAACAGTAGGATGTGGTTTTGATCGGGACTCCAAAGCACTTCTATAATTTGCTCTAATTTGAGGGCGTCTGCTAAATTCTGTAACTATAATAAAAATAAGTAGTATAATAAGCAGTAATACATGCAAATTATATGATTTGAAGTTGATCAGGTCAGAGTTTACATTAGTTAGTCTTCTTATGCGCAAAATGTACACGCATTCAGGAGCTCGAGTAGAATAGGAACGTTTTTATAAAGAATTTCTAGTATTTCCATGAATACTACATTTCTCAGGTAAACCCTCGTACAAACAATTTATGAAGAAATCTGTTTGTATTCAGCTTAATAAATGAAGCCCAATGCGATCGAAGCAAGTGTATTGTACAAAAACGTTGTGCTTGGACTCCTTGATTGTGTGTACACTATTATCCCTGCATTTCCAAAATGGCCGCTCAATTAGCTACATTTCTCCTGAACAGGTAATGCGGTCACTAAATTATTGTTATGAACTAGTAAAAGGTTTGGATCAATGGTTATGCTCAGTATTTTCGATGATTATAGTTAACTTTGTCATAACCGAATAAATAGAACGAGACAATGGAAAGTTCGTAAGCTACGTGTAGCTACCAAACTAATGCGGACAAACTCCGCCTTCCAGAGTTAATAAGATACTAACATTTATTTTAACCACTTAAAAGATTATATCATTTTGTGTTATAGTGAAATTCATAATGCAATATATAGTGCACCAAATGACCAGGGGGAAGTAATTTAGGATTTGACCTGCGGCTTGGCTCGATAGCTAAAGTAGTTATGATCTTTTTCCATTACAGTTCACAAATATTCATCTCAGGATCTGAGCTGAAGTGAAAGACGTTACTAGAAATGTATTAGTTGTTGTAAATAGATTATATATTACTGTATATAATATGGAACGCATGTATAACTGGTCTGTTTTTACCAATTAACCATGGAGCAAATCAACAGTAATACTGTACATATGTCCTCTGTTTTATCCTCATCATACCAAGGTGATGGGGTAGTTATGAAGAGAGAAGATGAATGCCACTGCCGAATTGCTAACCCATGCACCATGCTGATCGAGGAATTTCTTGCATCTTCCTGCCATGTCCATATGTTACTGATGTTTATATTCGCCATAGTGTTGCATCCATTTGGAATGTAATGTAATATAGCTGCCAACGTGTTCTCTGAATATGGCGCTGTTTACAGCTTGGCCTGCTTCCCTCCGTTTTATTAAAACTCATTGAAATAAAACCGAACCGTTTTCTCTTTAATTAAACTGATATGAAATTACATAGCAGCTCACATAAAGTTTACACACTGGCTAGATTTGGCCCATGGGCCAGCTGTTTAGAAATGCCTTTGCTAATTTGGAGTCTGGATAGCAGCCTTAGGAAGGCACATCATGTTTAATTTGTATAACTGATGTCTACTAGTGCAAAAAAACAAAACAAGCAACTGTAAAAAAAAAAAAAAAAAACTACAAAGGATGACATTTTGTTTGGAAAGCTTCTTAAAATAAGTTGTGTAGATTTTCAGGTCACATTTGATCCCATGCTCCCATTTTCCTGCCTCTCTAGTGCACTTGTTTAATGGAGGCTTTGTAATGGAAAGCGGCATTCTGCATCTGTCATGCAGTCAGATGCCTGAACTGTTCCTTCTGTCTATGTGTGTGTGATGTAATTTATACACTGGGAGAAGTAGGCCAGGCCTCCACTGTCACTTGCGCTAATGCATCCACCTATCAGTCTCCTCACATCAACATGTCAATGCAGGAGTGCATTTGCATGCTGGCGTGTGCACTCACTTGTCTTGAGGGGGTTGTGTGAGCGGGCATGTGGCTCTGCGTGTATTTGTGGATTGTGTCTCGAGGCACTGAGTGGGTGTTTGCGTTCCTGCTTGCATGCTGGTGTATGTGTTTACAGAGTATAAAATCCTCAGAATATATAATGTGGAGATGATGTCTTCGAGCGTTGTGTGAAAACAATTAAATCCACGCTCCTGAGCTTACAGCTCGCAGACTCTCTGCACCTGTTATGTACAAGTACTCCGGTACTGCAGGTGGCGCTGTAACATTTCATGACTATTTCCATGAAGGTCATCAAAGTCATCCGTTTTGGAACGAATCACCTTGGTCACGCCTCATTTGTCATTTCCAGTTATGGACTTGTTTGTTTGCGGAGTTTGCTTAGCTACCACGTGCATGACATGGCTCCCTGGTTACGTCATATTATACGTGGAAGCTAGCTGAACAGTGTTAAAAAAAAAAGAGAGAAAACAGAAAGCACATACAAATTTCAACGTTATCAAACCAGACTCGAGACAGCTCATTTATTCTGAAATATCTGTTTCTATCCTTGCCTTTAAATCCAGTTTACATTTGTCTCAGGGGCATGTTGTCTATAAATCCCTGTACTAATCTGGAGTTTGAACAGCTTTAGCAAAACACACCACATTTCAGCTGTTTTATCAGTTTGTCCAGCAACAGTGTAAAAAAAATGCATCAAAGAAATACTGGGGGAAATTTTTTTCTTTCAGCAGAAAAAGCAGAGTAAGCAAATTTTATTTGCACTTTATTTTTAATAAAAGATATTCTTGAGTCTTTTATATTCAGTCATTTAATCATTATTAAATAAATGTTTGAAAAAAGCTCAAGAATATATCTTGAACTTGATATTACTTAAACTAGTAATTACCTCCACCAACTTTGTTGGAAGAGGTTATGTTTTTGCCTCCGTTTGTTTGTTTGTTTGTCTGTTCCGTACATAACTCAAAAAGTAGTGATCGGATTTTGATGGAATTTGGTGTAGAGCTTTACTATTATCCTAGGTTCAAGTGAATTGATTTTGATGTTAATAATATGTGGCTTGGCGGAGGTATGCACTCTACCAGGCGCCCTTCTAGTTTATAATGAAAAATCCTCGATATTTGTCCACATTCAAGATTTATTTCTTCTTACTTCAGTATTGTAAATGCTATTGCAATTCCATTCACATAAATAAATAAACAAACAAATAAATAAATAAATAGGTAAAAAGCACACTCTCAGTACTCACTGATCGACGGCTCGCGCGCGCGCGCGTGCGTGTGTGTGTGGGGATGGCGAGAGAGGTGTACGTGGGTGTGTTTCTGTGCACTTAATGGAGGATTCAGTCAGACAGAAAACCCAAACAGACACAAGTTCATTTCCAGTTCAACTTCCCAACACAAAATCCTTCAACTTCAATATTACATCCGCCTCCATTCGTAATTCACCGAAATAGAAATTTCCAGAATCATGCTGGTATAACCTAAAAGGCAACTGTTTGTGATAAACACTTGGAGGCATGCTATTGTAGGAAAATAATCATTGATCAGGTGGAGTGAAGCAGAGTTACTGTTATAACCCCACGGTTGATTATTTTCCTAGCAGGTCCTGAAGTGTTTTATTCCTCTTATACCACAAAACTTATCACCATACCAGTACTTAAACCTGTGGGAACTGTAGTTTAAAAAAAAAAAAAAATCAACACCTTCTGATTTGAGAATTCAACAGCGATAATGTGTCTTGATTGACATTTCTTGAAACGTTAACTAAATCTACCTGTACTGACTGTTTATTCAATGCATAACGAAAACCACAGACGTTAATTAACGAAAATTAATTGACAGCATAAATGTTCATCAATGTTGACTAAGTTTAAATGTGAAAAAGTTCAGAATTTTTCAAGATAACAAGCCTAACAAACATGTTGGTCATATCGTTCCTTCAGTGCAGATGTTGATTCAAATTATTTGCTATTATTTATAAAATGAATTAATAAATAATTAATAATTAATACTGTCACATTTCCCCCCTTTACCTTGCTGTTCCTATGGCGACAAACAGCATGTGCTCGATTTTGTTTTGTTGTTCTAGTCCATTCTCCACCCCTGTCCTGTCATTGGCTTGTTACCTGACTGTGTTCACCTGTTTTGTGTTTTGTTCTGTGTATTTTGTCTACTATCCAGCCTTGTTTTGTCTCCTACCAAACCTTGTTTTGCATGTTTCAAAGTGTCCTCCTGTTAAACATTTTCTTACTTTAGAGTCTTGTTGCTGATTATCGATTCTGCTTCTTTAACTTCGCTCGACTGTCTTTGGAGCCCCGCTATGGACCTGGATTATGATTCTATGACTTATAAGAGATGTTTCCGCTACTAATAAAAAACAGTTCGTAGCGCATCGTTATTTTAAAAGTGACCTGGCTCAAGAGACAGCTTGAGTGCATGTTTGCATCTATTATTCTTTAATACCGATATCTTTCACTCCTTTTGCCATCCATCCTCGTTCTGCTGCCTCTTTAATCATGAGGCAGTTGTTTATTTTCGATTGACGACGCTACAGTGAGCGCTTTGTGTCACCGCCACCTGCTGATGGATGATTTGAGTGATTGAAATGTATTAGTACAGCTTCCAGAAAGGCTCCTGAGTCCCACGTTTGACAAAAGCAATGCTCGTCAATGGCACTGTGTTTCCCAGCCTGATAAACAATTGTGCACACACACTGAAACTGCCTCCTCCAACCTCTGGGACAGCAAAGAGGGGGAGGACAACTGAGCTCCTTAGGTAAAAATCATGTTTATGTAATAGGTTGGTGGGAAAAACTGCTTAAGTGGATCACTGTGATGTTTCCCCAGCTAACAGAGAGTGTGATTTGATTATTCAGGAAGCATGGTACAGATTTTAAGACCTGCAGCATACCGATTGTAAATAATATTTCTGCAGTGTGCTACTTCACAATTTTATTATTTTAGACAAACATGAACATTATGGAAATGTTAGTACCTAGTAACATTCCTACAACTATAAATGGTGGAGAAATGCTGTAGGAACGTTATGTAAATGCATTTCAGTACGCTTTTTCCTGTGTCATGGAAAATCTGTCGCTCGACGTTCTCAGTTGTAGCTGAATCAGCCTTATGTTGATGTAATTGTCTGTCATTTGTCATGAAGTGTTTATGAAGCTTTATGCAGCTTTACAAACACTGGCTGTAAGTGTTACCCATGGCTGCATTCGATCATCGGTCTCGTACCTTTACCGTTTACTTTAATAGTTTAATGATGCACAGAACATTTTCTTCAGTGCCAAAACCGACCTTTTTTACCTTGCTAGCTAGTGGCCAAAGTCATTTTTGTTTGACGTTCTCCTGCCTTTATGATGTATTTCTTGATTACATCATGGTAGAATTGACGACAGGACAAAGAAATATAAGAACCAATCATGCTAGGTCATGTTGCCCCTCCCCCTCCTCCCTGATTTGCTCGAGTCTGCGTTACCGTCTGAATCTCCAGGCTTAAATAAATATGATCTCAATCCTGAGACAAAATCCACTTTTTCCTCTATCTCCTCCTCCCGCAAGAGTTTTGTAGTGTTTTGGGATATTAGTGCTTTCAGAATGGTGTCAACACTTATTACCATCGCAAACTTTGTTGGAGGAGGTTATGTTTTCGCCTTTGTTTGTTTGTTTGTTCCCAACGTAACTCAACAAGTAGTGAGTGGATTTTGATGAAATTTGGAGGAAAGCTGGGCCATGGGCCAAGGAACAATTGATTCAATTTTGATGCAAATCCGGATATGTACGTAGATCCAGGTTTTTTTTTTGTCTGTTCCTAACGTAACTCAAAAAGTAGTGAATGGATATTGATAAAATTTGGTGTCCAGCTTTAGTATTATCCTAGGTTCAAGTGATCTGATTTTGATGTTAATAATATGTGGCTTGGTAGAGGTATGCACTCTACCGAGTGCCGTTCTAGTTTTGGCCAGTTTTCACTTTTTTTTTGAATATTGGTTTCACGTTGCCTTTAATGTTGTTGCATTGGAAGCTCATGAGCAAAACATTGCAAGTTCAAACACCAGGAGCTTTAACTCTCATGTGTTCAGCTCTACACTTGTACTATATTCTGACTTCCAAAATAATAAATGTTAATTATTCCTTTTTCTACTCTTTTTAATGATATTTTTAAAAATGTACACAAGCCCTGTTGAGAAATTCTTTGATGGAGCAGAATTCTTAATAAGACAACAGAGCATTAATAAGAGCAGTGCCCTGAGAGATCACGAAATGGAGAGAATGTACACAATTAAAGTACTGCTACTTCCTTCTGGTTGAACATATTGAGCGTGAACAGGAATCCAAATCCTTTTGAATCTGGTTCATCTCTCAGTTTCTTCCTCGTGTGGGTCTAAGGGAGGATTTCCTCGCTGCTGTCACTTCTCGCTAGTTTATTAGGGTCTAAATCTGCAAACATTTCTCTAAAGATGTTTGTGATGATCGCTATACAAAATAAAATTGAATTGTATTGAACAAATGTAGTCGTCTGTCAGTATTTTTTTAACCGCAGAATAAAAGCCCTATTCTCTACCAAATATAGAGGGGAAATTATCGTGGAATGGATATAAATATTGTCATCCAACCTGCCAGATAATGCTCACATGCTGTAGAGCCATGGTTCTCAAAGAAGCTATAAAGCTATCAATGAAGCGATAGTGTAATGTCGTTATTATTTGGTTAAGTTATTATTATGAAGAGGCTCTTATAGTTTTTATCAGGTTTAACTGATAAAATTGAATGGATTTAATGAGACTAATGAGAATAATATTTGAAGAGCTGGATTGTGTCCATAAAATAAATCCATAAAATAAATCTGTGCATGCATGCATGCATGCAAAAAAAAGAAAAAGAAAGTAGACTTGTGTCATGTGAAGTTAGCCAAGATACAAAAAGTATGTAAAATCTGCGTGATATTTATTATGGGAAATCAATGAATTATTGTCTTAATACTAAGAGGAGGTCAATACATATGAAGGCAATATCAAAACAGGGAGATCCAAAAATAAAACGATAAGGTAGGCACAATTAGGAAAATCACAAACAGAGAAACACGAGACAAAGGAACAGGAGGGTAGAAATAGATAAACTAATCAAAGTGAAACACAGAACAGCTGAAAACATTAGGGTAACAAGCCAATGATAAGACTTGGCTAGACATAGGAGTGAAGGCAAAACACAAAAAGTGCAGGAACCAAAAAGAAAAATGGTGTTGGCTGTGCTGAGAAGGTTAATTCATGACAACTTCCAGGTTTATTCCAGGATTCTTGAGTAAGAACTGTGCTTTTTGGCCTCAAGCCATGTTGTCTCCTTTGTCTGGCCATGTCAGGAAGTGTCCACTTGCTCCCTCAGTCCTCTAGCTGAAGTACTCATCATCAACAAGCATGAGTCATATAAAAAAACCCTTTTCCACCCAGTTTCAACCAAAAAAACAGTAAAGTCTGAAAAGTAATGAATGAGCCTTCATTTAGGCCTATTAAAGTCTTTATGACCTGCGTATCGTCCATCCAGGATGCTGGTGATTAACTGATCAAAAGATCTGAACATCCTCTATTAAAAACCGTAAATCTCAAGTTAATCCAATTTGGCTGTTGTTATATGGCCATAGTTACGGCTCCTCGCTTCTCGCTGTTGATTAGATTGATGGAGCCGAATGCGCTGACTCACACAGCTGGATATGAGTTCCTGGTACCGTTAATGGACAGTGAAGACATTACCGCTCTGCCAAGCATTTCTGGGACATCTCTTGGCCAATCAGAGTGTCAGGCATCCGTCTGTAACCACAGCGACAGAAGGACAAGGAACAGATCATTCAGTGCTGGGGGAAAAATGGACGGAGTTCGAGTGCACTCACATCGCCGGCGCTGGATAAAGAGAGATGTAAGAAGCCGGGGAAGTCGTGGTAGATCGTTCTGTTCACTCCTACACTATTCTCACACCTTGTCAACATGTGAGATGCTTTTTTTTTAAAAAATCTAGGATACTGTGACTAATATTACAGCACTTGTGCGGAAATTTAGGCACCCCCTTTCCAAATACATTGAATTGACTTTCCAAGGGAACATATTTAAAACCTATAAAATGTTTGTAAAGAAAAAAGAGTAGGTATATAAATTCAAAACGACCAATTGTCTACTGAATTAAGCAAATTGAAAGAGAGAAAAAAAAACGTAAAAGGTGCAAATGTTTAGGCACCCCCAGTCCAATTCCATTTTACTGACTCTGCAAGGGAACATGTTTAATTAAAACCGAATTAAACTGATTAAAAGAACATAAAAATACATTAAACATAAAATGTCGAAGGCGTTTATGTCCGATTATATTTGACTGATTTTCAAAAGGAAGACCTTATAGAAATAAAATAAGTAAATGCACAATTACTATTTATTTCATGAATTCAACAGATTGAAAGCAAAAACATGAACTGTGGAAGGTGCAAAAGTCTAGGCACCCCCAGTGAAAGTACATTTTGTTGATTTTCTAAAGGAACACATTCATACCCTTAGAGAAATACATTATATAGCCAAAAGTATGTGGACACCTGGTCATAATATCCCATTCCAGATTTAGTGCCCCTTTGCTGTTATGATAACCTCCACTCTTCAGGGGCATTGTCTTGCTGGAACATGTTTGGGCCCCTTAGTTTCAGTGAAGAGAAACTCCAGACCATTGTGAACTTCCAAGTTTGTGGAACAGTTTTGGGAAGTCTAACATATGGGTGTGATTGTCAGGTGTCCACATACATTTGGACACAGTGTATTTCTAAAGAAGAGTTAAAAAAAAAAATCAAATGAGTCTCCAGTGTCAGCCCTTTGTAACAGTTTGTTTTCCACCATGGGAAAGTCTTCAGGACGGATGAAAAAAGAGGTGAGGGAACGTTTATACCTGCTATACCAGAAGTCATGATAGGAACTAACTTGTTTCGTGGATGTTCCACAACATTATATGTAACTCTAAATGGATAAAAAGTACAACAAGTTGTTCTTTAATTCATAAAAATATAATCATTGGCAATTTGCTGTAGTATAAAGATAAGAATAAAACATGTCAGGGTAGTAAGTCAGCTTTGCATCATGCTGCATCATTGTTTATTTTCCTATAACAAATTGACCATTTTTCCCTCCTCATACCCCACCTGCAGATTTGCAACTCGCTCCATAAAGTTTGCGTCTAAACAAACGTTGGTGTATAAATCATTAATATTTGCTTTCCATTTGCAAGTAAATTAATCAGCAGGAAAAATAATATGCAGGAAAAAATAAGATAAGAAGATAAATGGACTGTTTTAATCATGTTGTTCAGCTCAGTTAATTTTGAAGGGCCTTCATTAAAGAAGTTTTGGCATTGGCGCTGAACCTGCAGTCGGATCTGCTCGTACGCAGGAGGAAGCTGTGTTTCATCGTGCATGAGGACCACTGACTCGCGTTCTTCTGGCACTGCTGTTTGATTGAGATGGCAGTGTATGTCCACAGTCTAATTATGTGCGATTTTCTCCGTCTTCAGCCGAGCATGCGGTTGCCATGGAGGCGGGCCGGCAGCTTTGGCAGCAACCCACTGGGAGCTGTAAAGACCCGGAAAGATCTTTATATTTGAAAAAAAAGATAATAATAATAATAATAATAAAGTCTTGAACACAGTAATCTGTAGTCTTGTGGAATAGCCGTGGATTTCTTCTGTCCTCCATTAGTTTCTTTTTGTGTGCGTCTTGCCGTCTGTCTGTCTGTCTCTGTGTGTGTGTGTGTCTCAGTCTTCTTCTGACATTTCTCCCTTCAGTCCATCTCATTTCTTCGAAATTTAATGACACTGATTCGTCCTGAAAGGACCTTTGAACTTTTTTTGGCCTTTCGCGCTCAAATTACTCTGAAACTCTGTCAGCAGGTAGAGCTAGGTTGAGTCCCAATTCTCTCGTTGACATATAGGGCACTACATAGGGTGGAAAAGGCAGTGACCCATCCCTAAAATGGTGCAGTTTCATCAGGAATAAGCCGCCAGTTTCAGATTCGGGTTCTGAACATTTTCACCTCTGTTCAATAGTAACAATCTAAGAGTGGAAAACAAAATGTTTATCAGCACTTAATAATGTAATCATGTTTGTACTTTTCCATGACATATCTGTAGTATATTTGGGTTGTATAACACTTTAAACTACCAGTCAAAGGTTTGCACACCCCTACTCATAGAAGGTCTTCGTTTTTACTCTGAAGTATGATGCACTATACTTTATAATAGTAATGACATGAATGCTATTCATGATGAAGCTTTGCACATCTTCGCATCATCTCGACGAGCGCTTTTAAAATTTAAAATGAAAACTATTTGCTAAATTTTCTACGAAAACATTTACTCAAAGTAACTAAAAGTTAGATTTCATAATATTTTTAGCATGAAATGAAGCTAATTAACCACAAAGTCTTTTTTTTTGTCATAACCTTTGTTATTGACCCATTTCTACCAAGGGCGCCATTAATTCTGGACCTGACTGTATACTCGAATGTATCTTGTGTAAGTGTGTTTCTGAAGAAATATATTCTAGCGTCAATTACTGTATCTAGTATACTATAACAACGATATAATTTGTAAAATAAAACAGTTTGTCCCATATTATATTCAATGTTCAATGCCACATCACTGTTGAATTCTTGATTCTGATTGGTCAGAAGGCATTGATTAATTAATTTTCTGTGGAGGAGTTTGTGATTTCTGTTTCCTCAGTGACACGACAAGCTTTTTTTGTATTATTACGTTCAAGAAAGAGGGAAAATAGAAACTACTGTTTATAACTGCTATAACATAAGTGAAAACAGGAATTTATTTTGTAGCCATTCCATAACAGTAAATGTAACGAGAAACGGATAAAAAAGTACAACATGCTTTTTTTTTTTGTAATAAAGAACACATCCCTGCTGTTGATTATTTTTCTATAACACCATGACCCGGAGTGTTTTATTCCTTACTTATCACATTAAAATAGCTCGAGATCATACTGTATTGCTGGCTGTTTTAGATATCATCTCATATCATCTCATAAGAAATAGACCTTGATTAGTTTTCAGGGATTTTTGAGAAACATCCTGAAGAAACCTGAAGATCGGTCATTTATCTGGGTGTCCTGAAGAAAATCCCAGCTACGTAAACACCCTTAAAACAACCTTTTCTCAGACTTTCTCAGCTGTGTTCCTTTTTATACATGGAGCATTTTCTTCTCACCAGTTTTCTTTTCTGAACTTCACATCCTTCTTTACTCTGAGCCAGACCAAATGGCAGTGCAGAAAGGCCAGGTGAGTGTGTGTGCATGCCAACTCGAGAAAAAGGGGACGTTTTTTACATCAGGAACTGGGAAGTACAAAGATTTTGACTATTATTGACTCTCGGAATGAAAAAAAAGGATCTGAAAATCAGACAAAGCACATCTCCAGGCCGTAGATTCACCTGCACTGCGTTCGGCCTGCTCGCTCCAGCCTATTTTTAGGTGTTTGCACACTTTCGTACAGCCCTCATTTAGCTGAGTAGATTAATTTGTGCTGGGCTCGCTGTAGGGAAACGCTGAGTAGGATGAAAAATATGGTCGGGGACTTTGCGCAGCACAAGGAACCACCCCATTTCATTAGCGGACGTCGCAATGCTTCATTACGGCTATTAATCTATTGTAACAAAGCAATCGAAAACAAAGTGAGTTTTCTCCACGTAAACAGGCACTATAGCCCAGTGGACAGCGAAAGCGTGTTTGTGTGTGTGTGTGTGTGTGTGTGTGTGTGTGTGTGTGCGTGTGCATGCATTGAATTAACTCTAGATAGACTTAACTGGGCTCAAATGAACACAATCTATCTACTGTTAATGCCACAATGTGGTTTGATCCAGCTGGAGTGTTTTTTTTTTTTGTACTCCTTTTCTATGACAAAGCCAAAGAGTTGCCCTTTTGCTTTTCTCGACTTTATATATCAGCTCTTTTCCCTTTTGATGTACTGCTATTGATGCTCTGATATCACTTTGTATGTTGACCTATAGCACTGATCTGAGCACGAGCACCTTCTGCATTCAGCACACACACACCTTGATCTGCCTACATATGCGCACACACATCTGGAAAGCCTTCCTCACACATGACACTCATCGAATTAACCTTGTCAAACTGCTAGCACGATGATGGTGTTCTCCAGAGACGGGAATGAAGGGAATGGGATTATTATTTCCACATTTAGAGGTAATGAAATAACACTTTGGGAGCATGTGTGTGTGTTTGTGTGGGTTTCTACATGAAGGTGGAGGAGGCCGAAGCTAAATGACATGCACTATGGGCCGTGTTCAGAGACGTGTAGCGTGTAGTGAGGGATTAATACCAAAACTGCGCACGTCAGTATTTAGACCTGAGACATGCATAAGTGCAGTGGGACTAATTTAGCAACTTTGTAGCCTGATTTGGTGATTTTTTTTAGATTGAATTCACAACTTTATTTCAAAAAGAGTCCAGTGACAAATCTAACGCCAAACCAATCACTAATCATCATTGTTCCCAATTTACAATCACTGAACACCGTTACTCCCAATGACCAATCACTGATCACCATTGTTCAAAATGACCAATCATGTTCACCATTGCTCTCCACAATCAATCACTGATCACCATTGTTCAAAATGACCAATCACGGAACACCGTTACTCCCAATGACCAATCACTGATCACCATTGTTCAAAATGACCAATCATGTTCACCATTGCTCTCCACAATCAATCACTGATCACCATTGTTCAAAATGACCAATCACGGAACACCGTTACTCCCAATGACCAATCACTGATCACCATTGGTCCCAATTTCCAATCATTGATCACCATTGTTCCCAACAACCATTGGTCGCAATGACCAATCACTGATCGCCACTATTATAACAAATTTTGATAGGCAAATGATCAGTGATTGAATTAATATGCAAATTACTTTATGATATCATTGGGTGACTTAGCGATGTTTTTGAGCATGCATTATAATTTTATGAGTTACTCCACTGTCTGTTTCGATAGCCAGGAAACATTGGTGTTGATTGCTCTTAATGGAAGTCCATACACGAATTCAGCTGCTTTTCAAAAACACACAGACCCCACGTTCATTGCATCACGACCAGTCCTGCAAAGAGGCCAGAAGCTCACTATGATCACCATAGTGATGGTGTTTAGCATGGAATCTTCCAGTCTGACTAATCCCGAGCAGAGAATGATGCAATCTGCTCACCACTGTTTAGAACGACCGCGTGACACAAACCTGCAATAAGACTCGCTGCTTTGTAGATGTCTAGAGGGTCCAAATAACCAATTAAGTCTCATTCTTTTAACTCTCTCTCTCTCTCTCACTCACACACACACACACACACTTCATCTTCCATCCCACTTTTCCTCTGTCTCCCGATTTCCTATTCCACGACTCTTTCTTTCACTCATTGCTATTCCTCTCTCTCAGCCTTTGTCTCTCATTGTTATTCTTATTTTTGCTCTCAAATAACCCATCACTCACTCACTCACTCACTCACTCACTCACTCACTCACTCACTCACTC
>JAOTRR010000027.1:12337365-12351296 GCA_028570945.1 Gogo arcuatus | reverse complement strand
CTAAAGGGTTCACAAACTTTCAAGCACCACTGTGTGTGTGTGTGTGTGTGTGTGTGTGTGTGTGTATAGATGACGAGAGGCAGCATAATTAAAAGACAAAGTTTTCATATCAGTTCTAGTTGTTCAGAGAACAGAGAAGGTATCAGTGAGATAGTGTTAGTTATTTACTGATATCAGGACTCTTTGTTGTTCTCTTACTTAATAAATGTTAGATTAGATTAGATTAGATTGAACTTTATTGCCATTGAGCAGAGTACTAGCGGAAAATTATTTTTTTGAAAAAATAATTCAATGTCCGATACGGCAGAAATTAACATCATAGTATTTGTTGAACTTGGCTTGGCCTAAGAAATCAGAGGAAAGTTGAATCGTGTTTCTATGATATTGGATTGCAGAGTTATTATTGTAAACATGTGTCCAAAATTGCCCTATTGGTGCTGCTAGAGGGCTTGAGTGGCATACACCAAAAGTGCTGTGAAGGTACAGTGTGTCCTCTCATTGTGCCAAATTTCAAGTTCTAGGTAATGTCTTAGACTCCCATTGTAGAAGAAGAAAATAACGTGCAATTCCAGTCGGACCTTCGGTGCTTGGGCCCCTAATCAAATTTGGATAAATATATGGAGGCTGTGTTTCCTGTATTTCCTGTACAGGGAGGGTGCCATTATATATGCACCTCATTAGACACAAAGGAAGAAAGTTTACAGTGCTTATCTATAGTTAACAGAACATCCCTATTTTTGATTCTAACAAGCAGAAGCTTTCACAAAACTTGGCTTTTACATGAATAATTGTGCAAATTATGACAAATTCGTGACACTGTTGGTATTTTGTTTCGTCAGCCACTGCACCAGCCCTGACTTTTTTAAGCCTTGTTTTGCCACATTTTCAGTCATTAGAGTCTGACAAAACCTGCCAGCTCTTTATTTTCCTCAACAGCTTTCTTGCAGTGGAAAATCTGTCACCGCATGACGTCCGAGTCCAGAGCGCTGGACGTCAGGCTCGGAGAACGAGGCGAGTTTTTCAGCTGGACGTCTAACTACACGTCAGTCGTGCAACTTTATCTTCATCGTACAAGCCTCATATGAAGAGTTTCGGTTCATAAACTGGTAAATATAATATCTTAAAACATGATGCAAAAAAACCCCTGCATATATGTGGAGTGCAAAAGTTTGTCCTTCCTATACATGATATGAATATCTGCTAATAATATCAGTATACACATCTACATTCCAATGTTTTTATTTTAAAGGATAAGCCAGTGGGTGTGTCTTTTGGTACTACAGATGGGCGGGCCTTACATGAACATGCCCATTACAAGTTTCTTAGTCGGTGCCCTTTTGTTTTTTGTTTTTTAAACGATGGTGTTACATACAACAGCGTTTTCTGAAGCACATCTTATCAAGTTGGCTTATGTTAGCCATCTAACTTGCAGTAGTAGTGCCTTCATTTCCATATATGGAGCCCTGGACACGCCTACATTCCATATATAGCAGCAATGATATGTTTGCAGAAGTCAATAAAAATAAGTCAATAAAACTAATGCGAAAGATAAAAATCGTGTATTAATTAACAGTGTTTGGATGGAGAGTTGCTGTGTCTGCGAAACTGTCTGAGGTTGTTCCGAGGTGTAGAAAGTCAGTCAAGTTTAAAGAAGTTTCAAGAAGTATTTTGCTGATCTTAATTAAAAGCTGGTACATTGGGTCAGGGGTGAGTAAAATTCTCAAAGATTTTTCAGTCACGCTTGTTTCGTTCTCACTCAGAACGTCCTGAGATTTATTTGTAAACGAACTCGGATCACTGCCATATTATGAACGTGAACATCCATTCTTCTTCACATCAAGAAAGATCTTGTTGTCATTTTATGTCAATTTATTTTCCTAAAATACGTGGAGTAGATTTTTTTTTTAAATTTCTCGATTTTCAATACTGATTGGTCAGAATGAATCAATTTTCAATAACAGCAGCTCGGGCAGTAGTGCCGGCTGCAAGGTTTATATAAATGCGCTCATTCCAATACGTCATCGTTTCTATAGGAACAGCTTACGCAGGAACGTGGACGGTGGGTGCGCCACAAAACAATGTGTGTAATTGTTGATATGGTGACGTTTTCTGAAAGGAGATGTTTATGGAACATATTTGGAAGAAGTCTCCAGTGTCAGCACGTCCAGTCAGAGGTAAAGCCGTAACTTTTCACACATGGGAAAGTCGTCAGGACTTTCTCGGAATCATGACAAGGTGTGGTTTTTTCCCTTATTAACTTCAGGAGAGAGAGAGAGGCTGGCGGCCTTTTGTTGCCATGACAACAAGCAATTCGAGTTGTTTACCACCATCTAAGATCACCATCTAAAAATAAAAATGAAGCAACACTGAGGAGTAAAGATTTTTCTTTTTAGGAAATTAGGTAAATAAATATAACTGGAGGTTGTTCAGTGGAAGAGACAAACACTGAACTTAATGAACGAGCCAAAGTGGTAAAACATCTGCAAATGTAAACATACTTATTTATTTGTTTGTTTGGGTTATGTTCATATAGTTTTATTTGTTTGTTTGTATTGTATTTATGTATTTACTGATATATTTATTTATTTCAATTGTATAGTTTTACTTGCATTTCTTTTTTTTTGTTTATCTACATTATATTTCTGTATCTGCAATAGAATCGCTTGTTGAATTTTTTTAAATCTTATTTTTATTATGTTATTTATTTATTTTTAAATTGACATTTTTATATTTATTTATTTGTTCATTTCTTTGTTTGGTTGTTTGTGTTATATTTATTTATTCATTTGTTTGTATTTACATTTAGTTCATTTGTATATTTGGATGTTTGTTTCTTTACATTTTATTTTTTTGCATTAAATTAATTTACTTGCAATTATATTGTGTCTCTGTTTGGATTTTATTTATTTATTTATTTATTCATTCATTCATTCACTTTTTCTTTGTTTATTTTGATCATATTAATTCATTAATGTATTTATTTGGTTACATTTTATGCGTTTGAATTGTATTTATTCACATTATATTAATGTACTTGCATTTATTTATTTGTATCTTTGCTTGTTTTCATTATAATTATTTAACATTATTTAAAATTATTTAAAAGTTATTTTATTTGTTTCTTTTTATTCATGGTGAGTTTGTTTATTTGGATTTTGTTTGGTTGTTCATTTGCATCTATTTGTTTGGATTGTATTTATTTATTTACTTGCATTATATTAATTTACTTGTATTTGTTTGTCTGCATGATAGTTGCTTTTTGTTTGTTTTACTACAGAATGCTTTTCTATTGCTAAGTTTTAAGGTTCAGTTTTCAAACTCACTGAAGTGAAGTGATTTTTATTCAGTACTTTCATTCATCACTTATTTAGAAACAGTGTGCTGGCTGCCAGATCGACCTCCTTCACTATCCCTCCATCACATTTAGAGAAAACCTGCACTGTGTTTGTTTAGAGTGTGGATGGGAAAAAGTGTGAATTTGTTTGTGCTTGTATGTCATTTAAAGAGAGTGACTTATTCATGACTCACCATTTGTTATAACGATAATGATAATGGATAATGAAAAGCGCTGCTTTTGTTCTGACCTCTGCATTTCAGCAATGATGTTTTGGATGAGCTTCAATAGAAAAGCTCAGCAATTTGGTCCAACTGCCTACAGCTCCCGTTTGACACTGTTAATGCTTTGATAAATGTTAGCACTTTTATCATTTAACAGCTTTTGTATGTGGTCAATTAGTTAGACAGTGAATAATTTTGGACCAAATATGGTCGAGTTTAGGATCCCGTGCTTGGATTTGCCTCTTCTTGTTATTTTCTTTTCCTGACAATGTGTCAGTCCATTTGTAAGGGATTTTAAGGAGTGCTAAAGATGAACGTTTTGTTTTTTGTTTTTGCCAGGAAGAATGGTTTAACGAGATTTCATTTACTTTTAACTCTCACTTGCTAAGAACAAATATATCATGACATGACCCATGACTAATTCAATCAATATCAACACTTCTTTCAACTTCTCTAGAAAACTAAATAAATCAAAGATTGCTATGTACAGAGGTTTCATATTGTATACAAAATGTATGACAGGTGCACCATATCTTAAAAAATAAATAAATATATTTATACATTCTACCCAAAATTTAATTGAATAAACAAAACATAACAAGCTCCATAGTAGTGCCTGAGGCATCATTTGAACCAGAAATAAAGTTCCAAAGTGGACTAAAATGACCGCCTTCCACAGCCTCTTTCTTGGGCACTGTAGATCACAGAGGCATGGGCCTGGTGTCATTTTCAAGCTACTGAAGAGCTCTTAACCATTATAATGTAGATGTGTAACCATATAACCTATAATACATGTCAGTCCTTCTGGAGCTATCACACCCAGTGTGCTCTTTATGTGCAGTATATTCTAACTATAACTCGGATTGGGACACCTGCTGTTCAAACACTGCAATAGATGAGTAATTAATAGGATGCTGATTCCCACATTCCCATGATGCACATCCTTAAATTTTTGCATCACGATACATGGTGTCACAATGTAACCTTACGCACCTAGTTACTGATCATTTTTTTTCTTACTACTTCTGTTCAAAGCTTGAAAATATCAACACTTTGTACAAATGCTCTAATCATAATGCATGATAATTGTTTTATTTCATGAACAGTATAAATCAGTAGAATGAATTGAATAAGTCTGCGTTAGTGCTCATCAATAAGTACTGCTAGATGCATAACATTTAAAGCACTTAGAGTACATGACTTCATAATGGCATTATACTATCCATTCATATGAACACTGGAGACAGTAATGTTGTCACGCCTTATAACACATGTTCTGGCATGGTATCCGGACCACAATTAAATATTTATACAGCTGATTATTACAGAAGCGTATTGCTGCTATGCCAGAAAAAAAGCGGATCAGTATCATGTTATAATGTGAAAAGTTTGTTTAACAAGATAGTTTGACTCTATAACAAGATATTTTCATTTTACTACAACATAATAATAAACTGGAGGACGGGGGTAATATTCCAAGGGGGATAAAAATGGAAATTTACAAGAAAAAACTCTGATATTCTCTGAGATTATAAAGTCATAAATTTGCAAGAAATAAACTCAGAAATTCCAAGATTAAAAAGTCACAAATTTAGTAGAAAAACTGTAAGTAATGGGAAACTGCTCTGGCACAATACTTATACATTTATAAACAGAAAAAAGGACAAAATGTGTGGTTTATACGTTTATCTCCCATTGCATCCAGGAAGCGCAACAATCACATGCTTACCGGCTTATGGGCTGCAGTGCATTCTGGGAAATGTAGTTGAAAATCTCTTCACGCTTTATTCTTCTATATTACACGATCGAAGAGGAAAGACTGCATTTACTATAACTCTCAGCTCAGCCGTGGTGTTTGTGGTGTGATGACGTTGATCCAACCTTGCAAAGTGAAGCGAATTCTGTTTTTTCTTGTAATTTTGTGCCTTTTTACTCTCAGAATTTCTGTTTTTTTCTCGCAAATTTATAACTTTATAACCTCAGAGAATATCTGAGTTTTTTCACGTAAATGTATAACTGTAATCTTGGAAATTCTGTTGTTGTTGTTGTTGTTGTTGTTGTTGTTGTTGTTGTTTTCTCGGAATATTACACCCTCCCTCAGCTCCATAATGCACAAGTCAACACTATTGTCTGAGGTTTTTTTCCTCATACATTTGTGACTTTTTAATCTATGAATTTTTGAGGGGTTTTTTTTTTTCAAATTTATTACATCGTAATTTCAGAGAATGTCTGAGTTTTTTTCATAAATGTATGACTAATCTCAGAAATGTTTTTTTTCTTGTAATATTACCCCCTCCCTATGCTCCATATTTGTTTTTTGACCTACAATAGCCCTAATATTCCACTGTATATTTATCTTCTTTAAAAATTTCAAATTATTGTTTATATTGTTAGGCTATAAGGTAAAACTCATGTTTGAATGAGGAAACGGTGTGCAGAGGACGGCTAAACTGAGGAATACGGCTCCTTTACACGATTTGATTAAGTTGTACTTCATGCTTGGGTTGAGACATGGTGAGATTCTGATGATATTGAGCACAGTGGATGAAATAAGTATGCATACAGTTCACAGCCGGATTACATCTCATGGGGCGTCCACTTCCACACAAGACCAACTTATCTCTTTATAACGTGAAACGTTTCATGTTATAACAAAATGTTATCATGAATTTGAACATGAAATGTTTCACATCGTAACAAGATAAATGTGAAATGTGTGAAATGTTTTATCTTTTTTTATAGCTGGAAGAAATTTGCTGCTACAAAAATAAGCATATCACTCCGAAATAAAAATTCCAATCTCATACCAGATTTAATGAACACTAATTGCTGGATTTTGATGGATCCAAATAAAACAACCGTGATTTTTGTTTCATTCTTTTTAATATGTATATTCCATTATAACTGCATTCACATAAGTATATTTTTTAGTATGGGACACGAGCTCAAGAAACACACTACAATGCATTCCCAGGCCTCAGTCTGCGAACCAGCAGCGTTAAAGCCTGGCCTTAACTCCACTTTAACTATAAAAGTGTCACCAGAAAGTTCGGTTTGTTCCTTCGCCTTTCTATTCATTTGTTTAGTTTGTCTGTCTCTCAATGCTCTTTGTGCGCTCTTTCCTTTCCCACCGCATCTCTGTGCTAAAAAGCAGCCTCCCAATGCCAAAGCAAAGCCATAAAACACTCAGCATCATTCATAGCCCACACCCGCTCATAGACAATGAGCCTGCTCGGAGAACAAAAGAATGCGCAGGAAGTGTAGCACAGGAAACGTATTTCTGTCAATGCAGTACAAAAAAAAGTAGATAAGAGAATAAATCGGGTGCATTGCCTCATACTTTAGAGAAATTATCTTATAAGAAAGTTGAGCGTAGAAAAAGTTTCGAGACCATAATGTTTTCCAATTGACTGTGAATGAAACAGCGAGACCAAAAAGTAATTGAAAGCCAACTGAGAAAAAAAAGAACAGAATAGCAAACAGAAGTGGGCGAGCAATGATTTTCTTATGATTCTCGAGAATCATACACTCGAGTCGTGTTAATTTGTTTTCCGTATTGACACAGGTTTTATTACAGCATGCAAATATTCTACTACAGACAGATAGGGCTTTGACATGTTTTGTGGCATCTTTTCTTTAGTATCAGTGAGACTTGCTACATATCTTTATGGCACACTTCATGTCACAGTAGAGATCAAATGAGTAATTAAGAGATTATAATTTGCAGTTTGGGGGAAAAAAAAAGAAAACAAATTCCTGAATCACGTTGATATAAACCTGTGATTTGGCTACAAGCTACAGTTCTAGAAAATGAATCACCACCTAATGACCAATCAGAATTGAGAATCCAGTGGATCGATACCAGTTGGAGTTCAAATATACGATTGGGATCTCAATTCAAGTAACTTGGACATTTCTGAGTGACACAACAGAAAAGCAATCAATCTTTTATTAAAGGTGACGCCAGAGACATCCATTGTTTGTGTTCTTTTGGAAGAGGACAGATAACATCTTGTCCTTAGCGTCTTTGGGTTCACTGAGGAAGCATGTGTTAGATTTCGCTCTCCCAGATTGGTAGCTATGGGGAAGAACTAAGCAGCGGGTGAAAACTGGAAACATCTAAATTGAGAAAAAATTGCATGGAAATCTACATTTGATTGTTTCAAATGGCGCACATTGGTTCAGTACATGCAGGGGGTTTTAAATGAGTGATATGGAACTTGGATGATTCTGTCTTCTGCCCCATCTGAACGCCTGCTGAACCGTAAAACGTCCAAAGCTCAGTATCATGGTCATTCACACACTCATAATATCTTTCTTTCTCTCTCTTGCCAAATCTGCGCTCTGAGAGCAGTGTGTGATTGAGGAAGATGACTCAGTTAGGAACGGTTGACCGCACAACCTTAAGTCTCTTCATGAAGACAATTACGACGAACAGTCTGTGATTAACATAATCACATTTCGTCAGCCAGAGTCACCAAGCTGCTGCGAGTGCATTAGCCAAGTGAATCAGTTATAACAAGCACCCAGGCCATGTTTTCAGCGGCAGGCCTGCGAAGGAAAAGCTTCCCGAGCTGCTGTTCACATGTTACTCCTGACATGTTGCCTGACATTTCTTACAAGTCCTGATAAGTGTGATTGCCAGGAAACTTCCTATCCACTGCTTGACATCTGCATTGTCTTCTGAACATTACTGCCGTGCGTGCACCTTTCAGGGGAAAGAAAAGAAGTGTTCAGAATATGTTATCCCTCTTTTAGAGAAGGTGACATGCTGCGTACTCTGAGTGACAGAAGCTAAGAAAAGGATTTAAATGTAGCTGAAGAGAAAAAGAGAGATGAATAAGAGAGAGAAAGAGGAGAGAAAGAAGCCATTTGCCCTTAACGTCTTCCGAATGATCCTCTATAATTGAATATCGGATTCGTCTGTTTGTTTGCTCCATCTTTGCTTTTATGGCATTTCTCACCCTTAATGTCATTACTCTAATGTTTATGGCCTATTAAACATCTGCGAACAGGGAAAGAGAGCTGTAAAAACAGCACACACCCCTCCCCCTCCCATCCAGCAACCTCACTCTGAACCTCGCACAGCTCATGATCAATGCTGAACTCTGCGCATTTTGGCAGAGCCGAGTCTTTTCCCCTCGTGCCACATGCAAATTTATTTATGATTCCACAGACTTGTTAGAAATGAAATCAGCATATACACCCGATCTTTTTCTTCCAGCACTCATGATTAAAAAAATCTATTTTGCAATACAGCAAGAGAATAGATTGTTTTTTTCCCCCCTCTTGTATTCAAATACTGTGAATGGGGTCTATTAAAAAGAGGAGAGAGAGTGATAGAGAAAGAGAGAGAGGCACAGTGGTATTCCTTGTCGAATCTCTGGAATAAATTTGATCAGCATTTCAACACACCGCTGTCTTTCTCTTAAAGAGATTCATGCAAACCATGCAGTTTTCCAGCAGCACCTTCGGAAGAACAGCTGATAAGGAATGTTATACAGAAAGGCAATGAGGATGAATTTTTACTTTTACTTTGCCATTTAAAAAAAGGCAGTTAATTAGCTAATTCGTCGAGTGCACAAAAGAACGTTTTTTCAAATGTTACAACAAAAGTTCAATCAAGACCAGATTAAATGAGTAGTGTTAAGGTTTATTATAATCCAATGTTGAAGAATTACTGATTCTGATTGGTCA
Organism: Gogo arcuatus; assembly: GCA_028570945.1. Lineage (NCBI taxonomy): Eukaryota > Metazoa > Chordata > Actinopteri > Siluriformes > Anchariidae > Gogo > Gogo arcuatus. The sequence continues at coordinate 12,342,041 of JAOTRR010000027.1, read as the reverse complement.
GAAGGTGGTATTGGTGGATGTACATATTTGGTTCCTGATGCCTCCATCTCTCTCACTAGTTCCTTTGTTGTTGTCTTGGGGTTCAGTTGAACCTTTTGCACCAAAGTTCGTTCATCCCTGGGAGCTAATTTGTGCATTTTATCTGAATAATGCAGTGTCTGTTTGGTCTCAAGTTTGCATACGATTGTTTGTACAGATGCTCGTGACACCTTCCGTTGTTTAGAAAGTGCTTCTAATGAGGAACTTGGCTTGGGGAGATCCACAATTTCTTTTTTTTTTTTCATGAGGTCTTGGCTTAGATTTTCCCATAGTATCAAGTGCAAAAAGGCACCCTTAAATAAAGCCAGAGATGCACTCATAATTTGACAATTGGCCAACCAGAAACCTCTAGACAGTGTTGTGGACTCGAGTCACATGACTTAGACTCGAGTCACAAATTTGCTAACCCTTGACTCAACCTAATCAAAGAAGACTTGCAACTCAACTTTGACTCTGGACTCAAGCCCTTTGACTTGAAAAGACTTTTAAAAATCAAAGATTAAAGATTCTATATTTAATAGTGTGCAGTGATTTTTTTCTTCCTAGAAACAAATAAATTTCAGCAAATCAGCATCAAATTTTATTTCCAATGTCAACATGACAAAGGCACACTGCAGTAGCCATGCTCCCAAAGTTAGTAGCCTTCACCTACAAAGATTATGTTGTATGCAACAGCAAACGGGGCTGCAATATGTAGAACCCGTGGTTCAAGAATATCAGTCGCAAAAGCAACGACTTCAAATTTTGTTCGGCATTTGAAGTTACACAAAGCAGATCCCAAAGTAAAGCCCAATTGAACTGAGATAGATTTACACTTAGTGAAAATAGTCTACACCTCAATGTCACCTCATGTGAAACTGAACTGAAGTATTTCATTTTTATAGTTATAGTCAGGTGTCTCTCAAATACAACAGTTAGTTCCGGTCCACTCATTTGATTGGTAGAGCAGTGTTCCCAGAGTGCCTATATTTTCTATAAACCCACTGGGACGTTTCACTGTGTGTATCCCTCTGCTCAACTGTGTCCACCATGTAAAATTCCACTTCCTAGTTCAAAATGGTTATGACAGTAGAGTTTGCGACATCATCAGTGGACGTGGCTAATGAACATTTTCAGGAATATAACTTAAAATATGAAAGCTCGTCAGATGAAGATGAAAAGGAAGAAGGAACATTAATTTTACTGGAAGCATCTTTAATGGGAATGTACAAATCAATGTGAGCTAGGTAGTCTTGGCTTAGGACTTAGGACTTGCCTATCCTGACTTGGGACTTGACTTGGAACTTGACTTGGAACTTGAATTGGAAATTGCCTGTCCTGACTTGGGACTTGACTTAGGACTTGACTTGGGACTTGCCTGTACTGACCTGGGACTTGACTTGGGACAGGCCTGTCCTGACTTGGGACTTGACTTGGGACTTGGCTGTCCTGACTTGGGACTTGACTTGGGACAGGCCTGTCCTGACTTGGGACTTGCCTGTCCTGACTTGGGACTTGACTTGGGACTTGCCTGTACTGACCTGGGACTTGACTTGGGGCTTGACTTGGGACTTGAATGCCAATACCTGAGCCTTACTTGTGACTTGCAAATCAATGACTTGGTCCCACCTCTGCTTCTAGAAACCATTATATCAGTTTCTGGAATCTTCCAGACTGTTGAAAGAAACAGTCATACTTGGTGTATGTAAACTTTTAACTCACTGGAATAATGGTATAGTAAATTAAAGCTGAAATAAATCTGTATCTAATCGATTGCTTTAAAAATGACATCTGATGTGAATAAAGTAAATGCCCTAATTAACTAAGGAAATGTATAGTAACATAAAATGTGTGCTGCCAAAACTGAGTTTGATTATCTTTCACCTAGTAAACTTTTGGCCTCAACTGTAGGATTATTAGGCTGCATGTAAACACTAACATGAATACAAGAATACAGAGCTAATCTAACCAATTTAGCAGTTTCTGACACCTTCTTTCTCCTAAACTTGAGTGGTTAGAGGTTTTCTGAAAGCTCTTCTGCATATACAATTCCAAACAAAATATTAAATCAGAAACACTGCGCCATGCTAAGCTGAAATTCTAGACACTTCTACTGTATGTGTGTTGCCATTTCTTCCTCAGAAGTAGGTCATGGAAACCTGCTGAACTGCAAACTGGCAAGAAAGACAGAGAGACTGCTTGGGTAATTTGAATTCAGTGTAAGTTAGTCACAGATTCTGGCGTTATCTCACGTGATGAGGTTGCAGTTTTGTTTTGAGAGTTGTTTTTTTTTTTTTAACATTTTCATCAAATGGCATCCCAAGGCTATAAAGAAGCTGAGAAAATATGGATTTGTGCCATATTTGTGACTCATCCACTCGAGCCCTTGAGCAGCATTTATGGGAACCAGGTACTGGAAGGCAATATGCAAAACTTATACTGATGAAGATGGTGAGGTATTCGAAAGATTTTGAGCCGGCTGTGGTGAGCCGCGCAGAGCCGCTTGTCATGAAGCTACAAAAGGGAAAGAGTGACAGTGAGCGAGCGCTAATGAATTCAATATGTGGCTAATGCCTTCGGGCCTCTTCGGCTCCCTGCCGGAATTGACGTGACTTTGAACCTCGGCCTTATCAGCAGTTTTTTTTTGGGCTTCAGAATCCGACACAGAGTAGTGCGATTCTGGAATGCTTAGCAAATGTGGATGAATGTTAGCCATTTAAAGAAGATATAATGTTTGCAACAGCAATTTAAACACTGGGATTATCATTGAAAATGTATTTGACGATGATGATGATGATGATGATGATGATGATGAAGTCTGGTGGCAGAATTTGTATTTGCAAAACTCATGATCTAATTAATTTCATGTAGAGATTCTAGCAAGTGAGAGCGATTTTGTTGGATTTCTTATGAAAGAAGTCTTAGGAAAAGCTACCAATGCTAAGTTCATTGCACAGCAGGGTTGCCAGGTTGGCAAAATAGTGTACTTTTGATGGGAACCCTTCTGTCAGCCAAGAACAGGAATCTGGTGCTACATTGGTCAGAGGAGAATGGCTAGACAGGTTCGACCTAACAGGAAGGCTACTGTAACTCAAATAAGCACTCTTTACAAATGTGGTGAGCAGAAAAGCATCTCAGAACGCACAATACGTCAAACCTTGTAGCCTTACTGTAGCCTCAGATTCCTGAGTGAAATCCGACGTGGGCTTCTGCTGTTGTAGCCCATGCACCTCAAGGTTTGATGTGTTGCGCATTCTGAGATGCTTTTCTGCTCACCATGGTTGCAAAGAGTGGTTATATGCATTACCATAGCCTTCCTGTCAACTTAAATCAGTCTAGTCATTCTTTTCTGACTACATCTGGGATATTTGTATCTTTAGACATGCTAAAGGTACAAAAGATCCCAGTGACAAGTGAAAAGTACAGTTTAGCACCTTTTTTTTGAAGGGAAAAGTGTTCAAGACAATCAATCAAACTCACATCCACCCACTCACAGGTTATATCCTTAGTTTCAGTATTTACTGATTTTTTTTAATCTCCGCAGGCTTCATAAAAGCTGAAGGCTCATGTTGTTCTGTTACTACATCTCCATGCTAATGTATGTGATGTTAATATTCAGGTACAGATAACGTGCACTCGTTTATGGATGTCAAACAGCAAGACATAAAACGTGGTTTAAAAAGCATATTCAAGCCAGTCCAGATCAGCGTGTTTGGTCACAGTATGCGGTGCGCTGACGAGCTGTTTTGATCGTACAATCATTCAGCCCCAAACCGCGGTCAGTCTCGTGTGTGAGTGCTGCAGAGTGGTGTCTAATCTGATCTAAGTGCTGTGATTGGCTGCAAGGCTGCGGACAAGGAGGGAAGCTGATATGATATGATGTGTCTAATTTACAGCTCTGAGCTGGGAGGTGATCAGTGGCATAGTGTGTGATAGACAGAGACGGTGTGGAAGTGTAATACATACACTGTGTGTCTATGTGTGTGTTGCAATAACAAAGGCTTCTCAATAGCATCAGTGCTGAGCTGAAGTCAGGTCCAATAAGAGTTTTATATTGTCATTTATCAAATACTGTATATTATTGAATTAAAAAAAAAAAATCACTGGTTTTAAAACCAAAATTTAAATGGAAAAAATGTACTGGTATGAAAAATTAAAAATTGTGAGATTTCTGTGAGCATTTAAAATAAAAACTTGTCACATTGGATGAGATCACAATAAAATCTCATGATAACATGTTTTCCCTGTGAGATTATATTATGAACAACAGACCTACGATTCAAGCGATTCTCCCAAATGGTGCAACAGAAAAGTGCTCGCACTATTGCCTGGAGATCACAAATTCGAATCGTGACTGGGAGTCTAAGAGAGCAAAATTGTGAATGCTAATGATTACAGTGATGTGAGCCATTCATGGTTACATTTACGTTTCGCCATCGCTACTACCGTAGTTCTAGTTGTACGATGAGTGTACGGTGGAGTGGGGTTGGGGGGTGGCAAATCACCAGTGCTAAGCTGCATAACTCCTCCGGGCTGGGTCTGGCCACAATACGTCATCCACATCACATGCAGTCAGTGGTTTACGTACAGGGACATGAATGTGATGGCAGTATTGGGCTTTCAATGATTTCTTTGAACTGTTCTTTTTCTGTGGCAGA
>JAOTRR010000027.1:12306986-12318053 GCA_028570945.1 Gogo arcuatus | reverse complement strand
CTAGCTCAAAGATAAGCTTTCGAATGGATTTTCTCTGAGGAAATCTCTCTGAGGTCACTCTGCGTCTCTGAGAATGATGCTAGTGAGCTAGTCAGTTAGCATTATGTAGCTAGCTCAAAGATAAGCTTTCGAATGGATTTTCTCTGAGGAAATCTCTCTGAGGTAACTGTGTGTCTCTGAGAATGATGCTAGTGAGCTAGTCAGTTAGCACTAGCTAGCTAGTTAACTGTTTTTTTTCTAACTAGCTAAAAGAAAGCCATCTTTATCGGATGACAAGGAACTTGTCGAAGCTGGCATATTATGTGGGTTTTAGCTTTGACTGTGAATTACTATGATTTGCTAATAAAATAGCTTTAAAGCTTATTATTCAGTATAATAACTATAAACAATTCTACCTTAACAGCAAAGGTCTGGATATGTCCTGGGAGTTTATCGGGTTAATTGTACAGCCGTAATCCAGAGGATCTAAATGTCTGTAATAAACATGTTCTGTGTCTGTCTATTTTTCTGCAAAGCGTTCATTCAGAATTTGTCTATTGCTCATGTGTGTGTATCCGTGCATCCATATGCCGGCGCCCATCTTAAGTGTTTTCCTCACCGTCTGTCCAAGACTTTAGAAAGCACCTTGGGCAGGCTCTGGCTGGCGCAGCCTCTCTAATGGCAAGGGCGTCTCAGGGAGGGCACGACGCTGTAGCGCAGCCAGCTCTCGTCGTCTTCAAGTGATGCCGCTGACAGCCAACGACGCCCAATGACCTTTCCTCGTTATGGCCATGTGTGTCCAAGCGCTAGCGCCTCAGGCTGGCAATTCAACTGAGTCAACATTGGGCTCGAGCCATGCAACACACACGCGGCAGGGATAGGAGAGCCATTGCACAACATCTGCTGCCCCAATTAGAGAGGGGTGGTTGGGGGGGTTAAAAATACACTCGGGATGCTCTCTGTGCTCACATATTGAGAATCTTTACACATCTTACTGTTAATTATCTGTCAGATTGACACATATTGCCTGGATTTAGTGTGTTACTGTCCAAGAACTCTAAAAGATGATAGCAGGGCCATCCTTACCTCACACCCCGTTAATGAAGCACCGCTGATCGTTTATTGATTTCGGGTTCTCGTACCGTGCTTCTTAAGAATTGGTTCCTTATGGACGAAGAGCTCCTTTAACACTGAATCTATACACTCATTTCCACGGGATCAGAACCACCATTAATTTAATACTCACATACTGTAAGTGGTGCAAGAGGGAGTGAAAATCGCTGAATTGTCTCTCAGACATATAATCAGTTCTAGAAGTATTGGCACCCTAGGTAAAAATGAGTTATGAGAAAAATGTCTTTGTGGTTAATTAGTTTAACCTTGCAAATAAAATATACATATAAGAACTCTAACATTTAATTGAAGTAGGTTTATTCTTGTCCTTATAAACCATTATAAAAACATACGTCATAATTATTTGGACTAATTAACCACAAAGATATATTCCATATACATTTTTTAAAACTTATATTGACCAAGGGTGCCAGTCATGCTGTAGCTGGCTGTAAGCTATGTCTATGGTATAACATATGATAATATATCATGATTAAGAAATCAAGTAATTATTGTCATAGGTAATTATTGTTAACATTACGGCATCGTAAAACTGACGCGATGTTTCACAATCTCAAATTTCATCAGTTGTACAATACAGTTATGAAGCTGAGGGTAAGATGAGAGGCAAGGTCAACAAATATAGCTTTTCTTACAACTTCATTTATTTTAACTCTGAAGAAATGTTCCGCAAAACATATAGCTCTGTTTGAGATAGGGCGGAGCTTATTTCTGGGCCAGAAAAAAAAAGAAACAAAGAGCTGAAATGAAGATATTAGCCATATCTGTTGAATAAAAAATATTGTGAATGGCATTTGTTTTTAGGCATCTTTGGAGATATGTGATTACTATGGTAATAGGAACACTTTGCAAAATTGCAAACTGCAGCTTTAAGTAGAAAACACCACAATTTAAGCAACAATCTATTCAAATGCATCTCCAGGGTTGTTTTTTCCCCCCACCTCAGTAAAGTCTTTTAAGAAATGTTATTAGTACTACAAGCACACTGTGAAGAAAACACAGTTTCACTAAATCCAACTATTGCCCTTATTTAACCTCCGGCTTTGTTGCCTGAAACATGAGATTGAATTGTTTGTCTGCATTTGCAGTATTTATTGACATGCAGTTTTTTCCAGGTAGTTTTGACACTCCCATATTTGCCGTAGGCTTTATACAGAGAACAGTCTCAGTCTCAAAAGCGTCGTAGCGTTTAGATGAATCATGTCTTAACCATCGGAGTGTTCAGAATGATAGCAGCTCTGCTGTTTCATAATAATATTGTAGTTATGGCACTTGGGGGAAAAACTGATTTGGATTCTTTAGCGTGAATGGGAAGCAGGCCAGTCGCTGGTGAAGAGCTAAATGACATTGACTGCAAATTGATGCATGCTGGCTTGCGCTAGTGCTAAATTCCTCATCTCATCTAATTACATGCGTGTTGATTGATATCGTGAATTAGAAGTAAAACATGCACCGTATTTGCAGCGTAAATGGAGAAATGCTTTGCTTTTTGACGTGTCCTATTTAAATAGAAGCCTTTAGGGCATCGATGATGTTACGAGCAGAAGCATTTGAATAAATAAGTGCTTTACAGCACATTTAGATGACATTACTGGACTCCTGTATGTGGTTTTAGCAAACTGGCATGTCATTTACATTTATTCATTTGGCAAACCCTGTTATCCAAAGCAACTTGGATGTGTTTCCTGTTCAGGTAGAGTGTGACGTGGTTGTAGCTGGAGAAGATCAAATACAACATACTGTATGTTTCCAATTAAAGGTGCCATATGCAATTTTAAAACATGGCCTTATATCCATAACAGTCATAGCACTACAAAGATGCATATAAACACTGTGATTTACAATGTAAATCACATCATGGTTTACATTTTTTTTGCAACAGATTTGGGTCGTTCCTTCATTTTAGCGTTCTATTAATGTTTATCTGGCCCAGAAATAAGTTCATTTATTCTTTATCTCAATCTTGAAATGAATAAGGCACAATAAAATCAGAAAAAGAACAGGTAATTCTTAGCCAGTTTGCAAAGATCAATTAATTATGAGACTTTACTAAACTTGGAACGTAAGAGTCTAGTCTTAGCCTCCGGCACTTTTCTGGCTGTAAGCTTGAGAATCTTGGAACAATGTGATTAGCTGTCCTCACTTCTCTGTGCAGGTTTCTAGCAGGAAAAAAACAAACTTTTATGCAGGTACACACTATAAATAAGGAAAAATTCAGGGGCTGGTCAATCGCAGTGTCAATCAAATCGCCTTGTTCGGTTAAAGTAGGTTCTTGGCCATGTTTACTGGTGTATAGAAGAATCAGACTCTCTCGAAAATATGAGCATCTGGTTGACATGTTGGCATGAGTACATTGTGTAACACTGCCTTAACATTATCATACAGTGCTCTCCAAATTATTGGCATCTTTCATAAAATGGGGAGAAAATACATATTTAAATAATTAAAAATATTTTTGTTTGAGCAAAAAAATTCTCATTAGAACAATTTTTTAAGGTATGTGCCAAAACTATACATCCAAGAGGAATCCTTTAAATGCTTATAAACATGTATTATTTCTTATTTGCTTTCAGGAACTCTGTTTTTGCCTTTGAACATATCCTGTTTCCCTGGGGTATAAATATGTGGTTGCGCACATGTAAAATCCCTTGTCAACCATTATCACTGGAGAAATACCACAACTTCATGCAACAAGCATTAAGATCAGACGTGTTCACGAAGGAGCAGCGTCTTGCGATGCTTCGCACAAGACTTAGCCTATCATTACTGTGTAATGTAATCCAAGCCATTAGAACCGAAAAAGGGGGTCTGTAATGTGTTAAATACTATAATTAGCTGAAACAATTAGCCGTTATCCATCAGTGTTATTAGAGGGAAACGGTACAGAGGCTGCAGTTTATTTATCCCGCAGTATTCTGTTCTATATTCATCACCATAACCATGTCCAACACCCCCCTCCCTCCATCCACACACACACAAGTGCACACCACAAGCTCTTTATTATAGAAAGGATGGATCCCTGTATAGATTTTTGGCTGAGCTAAGAGGGAATCGGTAACCAATTCGTGAGCTAGCGAGCTGAGATCTTATCTCCTTTATTGAATAGATGAGAGCTTCGGAGTCTGAAGATAATCAATAAGCATCACGATCCTGCGTGACCCGAGACCCCGGATGCACAGTGAGACAATACATGCAAGGAGGAATTTATCCTGTGCTCATCCAAGACATATGTGTGTATGTATGTGTATGTGTTTGTGTGTAAGTCACAGTGCTAATGGTTGATGTAGTCACAAATGTAATTTGTGAAATTGGTGTCTCTGTATTGGTGTGAAATATCAAACATTTCCCATCTGCCCCAGTCGCATTGTAAAATAAAATGCTAACTCATTTCGTTTCCAGAGCTGTTCTCATTATAATGCCAGAAGGAAGTTTTTATTTTTTTATTTTTTTTATTTTTTAAAAGAGCCAACCCTTATGGAAAATTCCATTGGTTCTCAATGGGAGTTCATTGGTCACCATGGAAACTATGTAAACTCATTGGACCCCCCATGGCTTGCAGTGCTGTGCTGCATTCTTGGAAAATAATTGGGTAGATTTGAGAAACCGTGAAATTCTCACACTGGAACTGGAACTTGTATCACAAAGATGACTGAATGAATTCTCAGTTCCGATTGGTCAAAAGATGTTGGTTCATTTCCAGTTAGTAGTCCCGGTCCAGCTGCACAGGTTCATAAGAATGCATTCATTCTACTACATTTTCCTTTCTATAGTAACAGCTCATTCACTGCGACTATCTAAGTCTAAGTCCAATAATAAATGTGTTGTTATTTAACAAGACATATAATTGTTGCTATGGTAAAGTTTTCTTTAAGGAGGCGTTTCACATTTTTGGAAGGAGTCTCCAGTGTCAGTGCTTTGTAACAGACACTTTTTTGTCATATTTAAGAGAAAGCGAGAGTGAACGAACGACTTTATATAGCTGTCATAATTTAAGAGTGAACAGGAACTTGTTTCACAGACGTTCACAACATTAAAATGTAGCTATAAATGGATAAATATTAGGTTGTTCTTGAATAAATAAGAAATCATTAGCAGTGGCAGATTGCTGTGGTGTGAAAGTAATAAAACGCTTTCATTTTTACTATTGAAATGACGAATTGTACCAAGTAAAAGTTGCGTGCAAAAGTTTGCATCCCTGATGGATTCTAGGTTAAAAAAAAAAATCCGGACTAAAAAAGAAGTGTGTGTATTCTGCAACAGCTCTTTGATTCTTTCATTTAATATAACAACCCTTGCACCATGGTTCCTTACGCCTTACAGCAACGTGTATGAAAATAGAAATGCTCATGTGAATTTGACAACAAAATGCAGACGAGGTCTGAAATAAAAGCTTTTCTGTGGCTCGTGTAAAGATTTAAATCTATTTTTTAATCTCTGACCTCTTAATGTAGTAGTGAGAATCCGTTCTGCGCATTCAGAGAAACTTTCAAGCTGAACCCACAGTCACGGATCTGACTCGCTGCTTCTGCATCCCCCTTAGGTCAGCCCAAAAAAATGTATGGAGGCTGTCCTCTGCTGTGGAAAAAAAGTCCCTGATTGCAGATTTCAACGCGCTGCGCCCCGAAGACTTAAACGTCGGTCCAATTTAAATTTCCACTGGAGACTTTCAGCATCTGAAAAGCCTATTTCTGGCCGAGAGCCGTGTCTGTTGAGTCCCCGCGAATCATCCGAGTGCTGGCTTGGGTGACACTCTACACGTTGTATATCGAGGCCCTGACTTGCCATGGTTACTCGAGATCCCATCACGTAGGAGCAGAGCATAGGGACTTTTCACCGGCGTGGATCATCTTCGACACAGAGGACAGCTAACTGTAGAAAAGGCACGGCAATTTATCATGTTAAATTTAACCCAGTTACATTTGAGCATTTGCCGAACAGTAAACAGCTCAGGGTGCAGAGTGACAGAGCGCCAAATGGCAGGTTGTGTGTTGCTCAGGTGGATGATTGGATTAAATCAGCTTTATTGTTCGACTGTGTGTAAATTTGCCTCTTTGTGTGGATGAGAAAGGAATCGATCTCCATAAATTTGCTTTTGACTCAAGTAAATTATGAACAATATTTATACAAGACATAAAATACAGTGTAAATATCTCCGGGGCTAGAACAGAGTTGGGTTGGGAGTCCTCCCTTGTTTACTCCTTACAGAAAAAAATGCTTTATCGTATGAGACACTTTAATGTATCAGACGTTTTTATTTTACATGATTTCACTGCCTCTAAATTGATGTCTGGTTTAGTTTTTGTCCTGTTAGAGTTGCCATGTTGACCATGTAGTTATATAATGTAGGTATTTAATGTGTGTTTAATTCTCAAACCTCAAAGTAATTCGTGTTATAATAAACTTTGGTTTGATATAATAGCCAGCGCAGCAAATGAACTATAATGGAGTGGGCAAATACTGTAAACACTATATAGCATAGTGGCTACTGTAAAAACACTAACAATTAGCCATATTACAGCTAGGCTAGTGCCAAAATGATCATGTTCAAACATTCACTGTGTATGCAAAAAAATGCATCTTAGTTCAGAAACTACAGTCATTGAAACAGCAGAGTAATTACACGGGTAATCAGTTAACTAATATCAGTTCTTCTTAAAATGTTAACCAAAGTCAAAGAAGAGTTTAGATTAAACAGTGTGGGCTAAATCTGATTAATGTTGCTATGATAATGTTAAGTTGTTATGATTAGTGCAAAACTAACACTTCATTTGACTTTGGAAATTGGAATCCTGACATTTTTCCAAGTTCTTGTGGTATTTTTTTCTAGTCAGAAGTCAGTTACCCAAAGTTTTCACTTCTTGGAAACAATAAGAAGTTTGTCTTTTAAATTGAATCAGTTGTCCATAAAAAGTAAAAAGTTTGACCAACTTTTAACAGGAAATTGAACTGGGATTTTTTTTCTCTTGAGAAGAAGTGACCCATTATATTCATTCTATTATAAGACACTGAAGTGTGGGTTAAATTGTGGCTTTTCAAATGAAAACCACTTAGATTTAAAAAAAAAAAACTGGAAATGATGACTCATTAGTGCATATGACTTCCCCAGCATTTGTACTTTCACTTCCTGGGGATTTGTACTTATAACACTTTTCATTTTTTAAATTGGTTTTTATTATAAGTGCTTTCTGAATAGCAGCGGCGCAAACGCAGAAGTCTCAATAGTTCAGTTTACTATTTTTTAATATTTATTTGTGTATAAAAATGATCATGAATCTTATGTTTTTGGCAATACTTATGAAAAATGTGTAAAAGCACTTAGATCTTGGCAATACAGGAGGATCAGAAGCTATTGGGACCGTCAGTGCTTGTTACTAAAGGAGATCTAATAAATTTGAAGGCAAAGCATCAAAATGTTGCTCAGATATTGCATCACATTCAGTTTTTAAAAGCCTAAGTTGCAAATGAATGAGAAGCTTGTTTGTTGACTTTAGGTCAAGTCTTGCGTCAATAGTACGATATGGCCTCACTTCCTGTTTGGCGATTCTTTTGCGTGTCATGAATCTGAGAAAGACGTTTTGTTCAGGTTGGTCACACGATACTGTGTACCAACATTTGTGATGACTGGACAAAATTTGTTTGGGAAAAAACCTCAAAACATTCTAAATGGTGGAAAATCCATGGTGAAAATATGGTGCAAATGAACATCATGGTATCCTTTGAACTCAAAGAATCAGAGGAAAGGGAAACGTGCTTTACAGATTTGGTTCTGTTATTATTTCTGGATTGGAATAAATGAGTAAAAAAAGGCAGAAGCCGAAAAGCGTTCTCGTTGTGACGGTGTGATTAACTGCGCTGACAGTTACAACGGAGCATAACACCTTTACGACATAAATCGTTGTATTTTTTTATATCTTAAAACGATAATAAATTTGACTTGCTGTAGAGGAGAACGTCGTATTTAGTTGATCTTTTTGTGACTGTAATTTATATTAGAGTACAAGCTTCGAGCTGCCACATGTGCTTTACTCATATTCTCATTGTTTCATGCATTTTTGTAGCCCCGAACCTTAGACGTCTTCTTTGAAGGTCCCAAGGTCTAAAATCCCACACCAGAAAGAAAAAAGGGTTTGTATCAGTCATTCAAGGTTCAAAGGATACAAAAAACCGAGACACACACACTGGTATACACTCACAGAGTCTACCATCCTCATTTCATAAATGGCTTCAGATCCCCTACAGGTCCTCTGTGTAGCCTGTCAAAGCTCCAGTGTTCCTTTAACTGGCATGTCTTACCTTTCAGTTTCTATTACACTAATCAACGGCGTACATTAGTCGTCCTCTTGCATTAGATGCAGCGAGGTTCTGAAAGAGCTGAAAAGGAGAGAGAGAGAGAAAGAGAGGCAGAGAGGGGTAGAGGGACGTCTTCCTTTTGTCCCCACATTTCGTGTCTGTTCTGCTTTTCTCAGCCAATTTTGAAAAACCTGACAGCACTGGCTGTGTGGAAGAGCACGCTTTCCTCCATATGTTTTCTTTCTCATTGCATTATGGAAATGAATAATTGTGTCCTCTGATATAGTACAAGAATGACCGTGGGCAAACGTACACTAGCTTCAGAAACCTAATTTCGGTTATACTGAACAGCGTAACCTGTTTTTCCTTCCATGATTCCATATACCGTATGAAAGACATCACCCTTCGCTCTTATTCTAACTGTTCGTAATGTTTCACGTTCATCGGATAAACAGGAAATTCAAGGGTTCATCTCACATGAACCAGCCAGCCTATTATTATATTCTTGGGGAAATACTCTCCAAATTAAACGTACGATTTGAAATACTTTCACTGTTTAACTAATAAGATCTTAGCAGCAAGCCAAGTTTCGAAAAAAAAATGCTGTGGTGAAATATCTTATATATTAGTTTTCATCAAGTTGAGGTGTCAAAGTATGTTTAGGTATTGGCAGAAAATGGTTTTTTTTTGCCAAAACTGGATTTTTCATATTTTGTTTGCTAACATTCAGCTATAGTGACATCCCAAGGGTTTTCCAAGGTCGCCTCGTATATTAATTATTAGTTCGAATGGACGGGAATGGAAGATGGCAGTGTTACAAGTATTTTTATTATTTATTAATTTATTTTAATTAATGGACATCAGTCACCCTCCTTCAGATGGAGGTCTGCCATTGCGGCATATTAAAAGTCTCGCACCATGTGACGACTACTTTTCAATATCCGTCTTCAGTCTCTCATGACTGCGTCTTTCCTGCAACCACCACACGTGCACGCTCAGTTCAATTTTCTGCTGCTCAGACACCATTGCCGTTACTTTCTATTCCTGTCCACTGTTCTGTACGAAGGTGTTATTTGACAACGCGCTAATGAAAGCCTGAGATGTTTAATATATGCTATCGACCCCTTCCTAGGTTGTGTCTTATCATATTAGCCAGCCACCAAGCTGGAACGCCTGCATGCTTTTCACTTAGACTTAATTTCCTTCACAATGGCTGTGAATGCACAAAAAAATGTCATGTTTTTCTGAAAGGGCGGAGGAGGAAAAGTGAGCACCATTCCTTTAATTTTGTTCAGATTCTTTCTTGACAAGTGAAGCTTCACTATCTGGCCTGTCTTGACCATGCATGTGTGTGTGTGTGTGTGTGGGAGAAGCTAGCTTTAGGCAGCAGGACAATCACAGGCACACAGCAGGCAGCTCCCTTCCCCCTGTATCACTCGTCTCAAAGGCTTGGCCATGCAATTAGCTGTCCTGCTTTCACAGAGCCAGAAACAAAGGTATGTCCTAAGAGGCGCAGGGATGTCGGAGACGGCTGGTGACACACTCATGGCCCCTGGGCTGCACTCTTGACTGTAGGAGTCACTCGCTGTCACTCCTCATCACTGTCTAACCCGCTGCTAATGGCGTCTCCAAACAGGGAAGAGGCTACATTCGGCTAGGAAATCACACTGATCTTCTCGTTCAGGCTGCGCCCTTTTCATTTTTGGCTCAAAAATGTTAGGCCTCTGACACGGAGCCATGCCTCAAAGAAACAGAGAGACGAGAGGTGGAGAAAGAAAGAAAGAAAGAAAGAACGTAGGGATTTGAGGCTTAAGGGTAAGCCACTAATTCCCGCTGCAAAACGCCCGAGAGCTTCATTAGCTGAACATGCAGAAATGAGCACACTCAAACAGGGAATTTGATCTCTTCCAGCATCTTGTGAACCACTTTGTAAAAACCGCACTGCTATATTTTTGGACTCGGGGCAATTGGAGAAACGTCTGAGGTGTTCCATGTAAGACAGTAAGCTGAAGGTTTCTGCTGAAACCTTTCTGAGTTAAAATCAGGACTGAATTGAATACTGCCAGTGGAAATCTATTTATCCATTTTACTAGCTCCTCAACCCATGAAACTTTCAAGCAGGTCCAAGCTTATGGTCCTCACAGTTTTACTTAAGGGCACACTTTTAGCTACAGAACGATATGATTTAGGGTGAACTATTGAGAAATAAGCTAGATTTAAAGGTGTTAATCCTTTGGAGTCACGTCGTTCATGATAACAAGGTGTTTGTTGTAATTATTTTGCAACCATCGTTCATAGAATCAAGCAGATTCAGTTGTCACAACCTGAAATTTCTTTCTTTTTATTTATTTATTTTTTTAAAAACACCAACACCACTGCTTCGTCAGAAGACTAATAAATTTGTTACATTTTTTTTATGAGCTACTAAAGCTACTCTTGAAAGAGGGAGAGAAAAACGGTTGTCATCTTATCTGAGAAAACACAACATTCTGGATAAACTTTCATTTCTGATGCTAGAGACTTCTTCCATAAATATTAAAGAACATCCACCACAGTGGATGAATCGCTTCGGACTGTATGTTATTACCATAGACGTGATAACATATTAGAACTAGAAGGGCACTCGGTAGAGTGCATACCTCCGCCAAGCCACATATTATCAAC
>JAOTRR010000027.1:12287634-12301629 GCA_028570945.1 Gogo arcuatus | reverse complement strand
TGTGCGAGAGTACATGTGACAAAAATAAAGGCTTCGGCCTTGGTTCTTCTTCTAAAGAAAAATGAGCAGGAATATGGGATTTTTAGTGGGAATATGTGCATTGTATGGGCAGGACGGTATTTTAATGGTGATATGTCTGATTTGTGGTCAAAATGAGCTCATGTTTAGTGGAAATATGTCTGCTTTTTGGTCAAAATCAGCAGGACATCCCATTTTTAGTGGGAATATGTCTTGGTTATTTGTAGAAAGATGTTTGATTTGTATGGGCAAGTAGTCTTGTGTTTAGTGAGAGATGTTTGGTCAAAATCAGCAGGACGTCTTGTTTTTATTGGGAATACATCTAATATCTGGTCAAAATCAGCAGGACATCCCATTTTTCATGGGAATACATCTGATTTATAGTCAAACGTGGGGTTTTATATACAGTATGTTCTGTAGCTTGCTATGCAGTGTATGAGCTAATACCATGCTAGCCAGGTGAAACCATGGCAACTGGTTATAAACGTGAGAGAAAAGATAGCAACCAACATTGAGCATGACACGCAGGATAAACACTGCACATTTGATATATTCTCAGTTTACACTCCACAACCCAGTTCTAATTAGTGGAATGGATTAAGATACTAAATTTTACCTTTAATTAACGGGCTTCATTTCTGTTATCCCTCAGGATATTGTGCATGAGTGTATCTGATCAGGTTGTAGAGGTACCCCCGAGGACAATCCAAACAAAAAAACCTTGAACCACAAAAAATACCAAGCACAGCTAATGCCCTGACCTGTCTGATGATCAAATACTATGTGCGAATAACGTAAATGCCACAGTGTGCATGACAACCAAATACCCTGCTCATTGAATGACATGGTAAGCATTAAAAATAGACTCATCTCGCACCTTTATGCAGTTGTTAATAGCTCTAGCTGACCTTTGAAGCCAAAGTAGATGATGTTGGGTGAATATGTTGGTTATTTCTCCCCATGCGTTTAAAGATTCCTGCTACTAGTTGTACATGTTGAATTTTCTTAATCCATTTTGTTTCCCAAGCCACTTTATTTTTTTATTCTTTATCTCAGTACAGTCTTGTCAAATTATTAAAATGGAACTTTTTACGAACTGAGCCGGAAATAAATTTTGAGCTGTGTGTCTTTAAATGAAATTAGCCAGAAGGTGTTAATTAATTTTCCATTTCTAGAACCACATGAGATGTTTATTAACATCATTGGAAGGAGTCTCCAGTCTCAGCAGAGGTAAAGCTGGTGCTTTAATTGTCTGCCTCAGGAATGTCTAAAGACAGGGGGTGTCATTTTTTTGTTATATTAATTTCTCGACAAAGTGCAGGAATTAATGTTTACAGCTACTGTAACATAAGCGATAACAGGAACTAGCATGTTTTGCACAAGTTCCATGGTAGTAAATGCAATTAGAGTACATCCACCTCAAGTTTTGACAGGCATTCTAAGATGCTTTTCTGCTCACCACGGTTGTAAAGAGTGGTTATTTGAGTTACCATAGTGTTCCTGTCAACTCAAACCAATCTGGCCATTCTCATCTGACCTCTCTTAGTGATAACGCATTTTAGAACCTCCACTCACTATATATTTACTTACATTAAAATAAAAAAAAATCTGTTTAATCACCTGTGTGTTTTTAGTTGTTAATACAGTGCACAATCAAATGCAAGTGGCTGAGAATGAAAAGTCCCGCCTCTGGCAATAGATGGCCAAACCATGTCTGGATGTTAGTAATTGGATGTTTGTAGGTTCAGGATACCAGAGAGACATTTTTTGAACACTTGCGATAGACCCTTAACCTTAAACATCTCAGCTCAGTGCTTGATTTTGAGGATTCTGTCTCACTCAAGTCGCTTTGGATGAAACCTGCTGCCAAATACACACTGGCAGCCTGTCAGAATAGAATAATGGCCCCATGGAGGGAATTGTTCTGTTCAAGGAATGCAGCAGTTGCTGACAGCTTGCCTTGTTCCTCAGAATTGCAAATTTGTAAAAATTCTCGTCCAATAATGCAGACGCATAGATACCAGTGTTGGGTCAGTGGTTCTGTGCGACATCAGAAGTTTTACCAGTTCAAATCCCAGAACTGTCAGTGATTTAGCAAGACCCAGAACTGCTCAACTTTGTTGTAAGTCATGTTCTTTCGGATAAATTTGACCGCCAAAGGAATAAATGATATAAATTGCAGAGATTGTGTTTGGGGTAAAACTCCCAGGTTATGTTTTGTCATTGTAGCTCGAATTACAAGAAATCCAGACAAATTGGTCTTGTTAGCGTCTTGGAATTAGTTTTCTGCATTCTCCCTGTTCTCTGACTGGGCTTTTATATTGCAGCAAACAACCACTGACATCGGTTTCTCCAGTGATACCATACCTGTCAATGATCATCAGGGCTTCTGTCTTTCCAAATTAAGTAACCTTTAGCTACATGCATAGGAACTCAGCAGAGCCGTTATTTCCTGATAGTAAGGTCCGTCCTCGAGAGAGCTGATCCATTCCCTGCTGCTTTGTGTTTAATATCCCCGGTAGTACTTACCAGTAGCTCAGGCACCTTGTTATTTCGCTTATCTTGTTATTTCAGCTCGGATCTCTTGCAGGAACTCATAGAAACCCTGATCTGTATTTGCTGCCTGACTGGGTTTAACTGGTTCTTTTTATTTTTCTGAAGCGGTGTCTTGTGTATTCAGTGTCTTCTTGAGCTCGGTCCATCTGCCTGCATATGTCCTCTTGATTTGTGAATGTTTTTGTTCCCTTTTCTTTTTCTTCTTCAGGCTGTCATTTGTTGCTTTGTCATTTGTGAACATACTGTGTGAGAATAACACCAGTCTGGTCAGCTATTCCGTGTCACGTTCTTTGTTCTTCTGAAGAAACAGACGTTCAAGATGTTTGTCAAGCGCACGCTGATGATTCTCTCCTCAGGAACAGACCAAAACGTGGCAGGATGCCTGACGTCTGACAGTCTGACTTCTTTTTTTGTTTTGTTTTTTTAATCAGGCGACCAGAAAAAGCTATGCTCATTCATTGCTGGCCTAATTAGCGATCGTAAATTCTGTGAATAGAAGCCAAGATATATAGGTGATACATTTTGCTGGAATGAAAAGCTCAGGTTTCAGCAGGACAATTTTTTCTCAGCTTTTGCATGGGAAACAATGCCACCGTGGTCCGTACACATTTCTGATGTACAATATCCACTTCGTAATCCCTCTTTCCCTCTCCCAAATTTTGCAACATATCTTACAACAGAAATGGTTCTGTATAGCAGAGACACACTATCTGCACTTACACTTTGCCTTTGTTTGCAGAAATTCAAATTAGATTCGATTTAGTTTAAATGTAATTCTGATTGTTGTTATATGACAAGATCTTGGCAGGCAAGGAGTGTTTTTGAACTAGCCCAATTTGGCATAATTGTGGAAAACCCATCATGAACTGTCTGTCCTCTGCCCCTCCCCCAAGAATGGGGCAGCGTGATTCCTACACCAATGAACTTCCATTAGTGCTTGTTGCAGTTCCCATTTGTGACCACTAGGAAACAATATTAACTCTACGGCGCTAAATGGGGCATTGAGTCCGCTGCATTACAAGCTAGAAATTTTCTGAAAGGTGAGCAAATCAACAGAACACTGGCTTATATTTGTGAAACAGCAACTTTTACACTCGAGTTCATTTAAAATGTATGGATTTGTGAAGATTAACATTTGTTGAGAGGCTAATATCTGATATAAATGGTGGGGCTCTGCCACAACTGCCCTTATTATACTACATAATTGTAGTGACTCTTGACCACTAGGGGCGAAGCAGATCGCCCGATTAATCACCCCAGCACCAGGTCGGTTCCAGAAGCTGCCCCTTTACTGGTATCTCCCCATCTTTAATTTAGAAATGTAGCAAAGCCACGGTGAGGCCAGATGGTTGTCGGAAGTGCGCGCCAGTCTCGCCTCTCTCTCTCTCGGTGTACGATGTCTAATGGTCTGTCTTTCTTTTGTGTCCTATCTCTCTCATGCTCACCCTTTCCTTCCCCCTCAATTTCTCCAGCTGAAATCAACCCCCGCCTCGCAGTCAGGTCAGCCTCTCGCTCTCTTTCTCTGTCTCTCTCAGGGATTGCGCTCGTCTCCGGAACTCGCGCTAGGCTTAAGGAGTCATGGGTTAGAACCAGGCTCATATTCAGGGAATCTAAAATGTGTCCTTATAAAAGTTCTGCTCGGAAATGATCTGTCTAAGTGTGCATCAGGAAATGTTTTACTTTACAGCGACCAGAAGTTTCTACAAAACTTTTGTTCATCTATATATGGAAATAAATGTGCAGAAATTGGATTATTTTCCAATTATTTTCCCTGCAAAACATTTTATTCCTCTTATACCACAGCAGTTTCTCAACGATGAGTTTTGTTACTTAGTAAATAATGACACAAAGTACTTTTTTTAAAAATTCGTTTATAGTTATATATCAAGTGACCAAGCACATTGTATAGTTATCTTGTATAGTTACGCAAAACAAGTTAGCTCCTGTTATCACTTGCATTAGAGTAGCTGTAAACAGCGGTTCCCTTACCACCTTCTCTCTTTTAAAAAAAAAAATGAAATTGATCCGTGATTAATTTGCATATCATTATCAATTTTTTTACCCTTAAAGTGAATACTGGCATTAAACCTTTCCGTTTGAGGAACGATTTTATTTATCACAATCTATCTATAATATGCTGTGCTGCCTATTTGAAATTTTACCCAAGATTAAAATGAATCCTGAACTGAAGTTTTAGTGTAAAGTAAAGTAATGGTGGCTTAAACAATGGCTTAAAAATGTATGTAAATAATCTTTGTTAAAGAAAGCAGAATGTAAAGCATGACTGATTATTACTAGTTGTAATATTTCTTGTATATAGGCTTACGGGCTTATTTATTATGAGCTATTTATACAGTGAAATCTATTTCAATTGTAAATCCAGAGCGTATTATTTGGTTTATCTTATCCCTTGCCTGAACCGTTAACTCTGCCAGTTCATATTTTACCAATGGCATTGGCCAATAGAATCAGAGAGAGAAGCAGAATCTCAGATGAATTATGGATATTTGAAGCCAGCATGTGCTTCCAGCATTGTATCTTGTTGTCCTGGAGCTTCCGCAGCGCTCGATTCTGTCCAGGTGATGCGCATAAATTGGCTCCTAAATCCCGTGGACGGTGAAGAGATTTGTTTAAACGGAAGAGACGGCAATCGATAGGCTTTTCATTACTCCGTTTTCATACCTCACAAGAGGTCAGAGTGGAGCTGATGATGAACGCCGCCATTCCTTTTCTCCCTCTCTCAATCTCTCCTTCACTCACCCTGCCTCTTGCCTGCTGCATCTCGCTGCATTTTCAGGCCTGGCATTGCATCTAATCAACAAGACGAGGGCTTTCGGCAGGGCGAGATAATCCGCCTCGCTACACCGTACTGTGCTGTGGAGATTTTTGGCTCCTTCCAGGGAACCATCAGAAGGTTTGCCAGTGTAATCCTCATCTCCCTTCTGAGAGGACGAGCAAAAACCTGCTTATCTTTTTTCTTTCCACATATTTTGTTTCGCTGTTTATATCAGCAAGCTCGATGACTAATGCACTTGCTATCATGGTTTAAATGTGACGTTTATAAACCAGGGATTTTTTTTATTGTGGATTTATTTCTTCTCCGACAGAAGTTTGTCCAAATACTACAGTATTAGCAAGTCACAGTTTTACCGGTGTGAAAGCTCAGAAATAGCCGTGCTTGAATGTGCTGAAGCATTTAAAAAAATGTAAAAAGTACTGAAATTTGAAGCTAGGAAATTTTATTTTATACATAAAGACTTCATTTGAATGTGAAGGGTAAAATTATCGGATATTTTTACGACTGGGGCGGGGTTAACAGTATAATTTGAATAAAAAATTGTCATCATGGTTCACTGGAAATCATACAAATTTCTAATAATTTTTTCACAAATTTAATGAAAGCATTTGTTTGGATATTATATGTCAGGAATAAAACACTTGGAGTCATGGCTGATTATTATCCATGTTTTTTTTTCCTCTTGTACAACTGCAATTTGGTAAAACGTAGATAGTTGTTATGATTATTTTTTATTAAGGAACAGCAGCTCATGCTTTTTTTTATCCATTTATAGTTACATTTAATGTTGTGTAACATCCACGAAACAAGCCCTACTTCCTGTAATTATAGCATTATAGCAGCTCCAGCTTTACCTCTAGTTGTTACAAAGTGCTGACACTGGAGACTCCTTCCATAAATGTGAAATAAACATCTCCTGACAGAAAGTAGTTCAGATTTGGTTCTGTTGTTTTAATACGTTTATTCTGAGACTGAGGTTCTATAGAGTTGCTGTGTAAGCTGTTGATTCTGATCAAAAATCCAGCAACTCCAAAACCAGATTTAAGCTTAGCCTGGGGATTGTGGAAAGGGTCCAAGAAGCATTTATATCGAAAGTGGTTCTAGAGCCGGCATTAGATAATGAAAGAAATCAATCTAATTCATTTCCTGGAGCGTTGTGGCAGCTGCCCAATACCTGAGTCCAAGATCTTAAAAAGTAAAACTGGGCTTTGAGGTGACTAGAATTGTATCGTGCTGAACTTTTTATGTTTGTATGGAATGGAGCACATTCTCCATTCAACCACAGTAAATCATATGACCTCATGAGTGCATCCGAAAGATCTCAGCCTAAGAAGATGGTTCTCTTTTTTTTTTTTCCCTCTAGAAATGCAATAAGAGGGCCAGTGGAAGCCCATGTCATGTTCATGTCAAGTCACAATTACCGTAATTGTGAGACGGCAGCATGGACGCTCTATTCAGGTGTAGAAACGAATTGTTTCTATGGTAACGCACAAACCACCTTAAAGTCTTCCATTTAGAAAAATGAGCTGTATTTATATGTTATGCCGTCAGTGCTAAAGGCTGTAAGAGAATGATTGATAGACACGTACAGAGCTAAACACTAACTTTACACTCGCAATTACGTTAACTGCGGAACTGTTGCCATCTTTATAGCCGTGTTTGTTTGTAACATGACATCACGCACTTCCAAATCAAAGTTTTCAGGAAATTTCAAGCTCACAATTCGTCATTAGCAGTTTGACCTGACCACTTTTTCAAAGCTGGAAGCTCTTAATTGGTGCAATTCCGACATGACGTAAACACACTCTTAGTCACCATTAGTGCGTGTTTATACTGTATCTAACAGAATAAAAGATATATGTAAAGCAGCTACAAGCTTAATGCAGTACAGTTTAAAGCTCTTTCAGTGCAATTCACAATTTGAATCCAAATCTAAATTTGATTCTGAATCACAGTTTTTGATTCTGTTATGCAAAAAACACACCACATTGCTGGCCACACCTCCTATATTGGGAACAGCAGGCACAGAGGACACACCTCCTTCACTTGGACTGACAAGCACATAGGCCATGCCTTCTTTAGTGGGAATGGCTGGAGCATAGGCCACGCCTCCTTCACTGTAATAGACAAGCCATAGAGGCGACACCTCCTTCAGTGAGAGTGACAGCTGTAAAGACCCCACCTCCTTTACTGTAATGGATAGGAACAAAGGTCACTCCTTCTTTAGTGAGACTGACAGGCACAAAAGCCACACCTCCTTTGCTGTAACTGACAGGTGCATAGGCCACTCCTCCTTCACAATCATTAAACTGACAGGCACAGAGGCCACTCCTCCTTTACTATGCTTGACAGGCAATGATCCCATGCCTCCTTCACTGTAATATACAGACGCATAGACCACACCTCCTTCAGTGCATCTAACAAGCACATAGGCTACACTTCCTTCACTGTAATTGTTACATGCATAGGCCACACCTCCTTCACTGAATTTGATAAGTGTATAGGCCACACCTGATTCATGGTCATTGAATTGACAGGCACAAAACCCCACACCTCCTTTAATGTAATTTAGTCACAGAGGCCACACCTCCTTCACTGCAACTGACAAGTGCACAGACCACACCTCCTTCACTGTAATTGATAAGTGTATAGGCCACACCTCTTTCACTGTAATTGACAAGTGCACAGGCCACACCTCCTTCACTGTAATTGATAAGTGCATAGGCCACACCTCCTTCCCTGTAATTGACAAGTGCATAGACCACACCTCTTTCATGGTCATTGAAATGACAGGCACCAAAGCCACACCTCCTGCACTGTAATTAACAGGCACAGAGGCCACACCCCCTTCACTGTGAATGACAGGTGTATCAGCCACACTTCCTTCACAGTAATTAGCAACTGCATAGGCCACACCTCTTTCACTTTGATTGACCAGCACCAAAGCCATACCACCTCCTTCATGGTAATTAACAGGCATATAGGCCACACCTCCCTTCTACAGGAGAGAAACACACAATGCCTAAGTTAAATCATTTTATAATTTATTTATATGAAATATTAATGTTATAACATTTCTAAGTAACAGCACAGCGGTAATAAAAAAGAGCTGTCTCTGAGATATTAACTCGTATACATCTGTGTCAATTCACGAAGTGAAGCTTGACATCTCCAGCATCCACCATTGTTCACGTCATCTCTGTTTGTGTGCGGAGCCGATCACAAAGAAAGTGCTTTTGTAGCACTACATGCTTTCCAAGGTGGAGAACGTTTACTCTTTTACCCAAGTTGTCAGAGCACATCATCCAGCTATTCTGTAGTAGGACCCTATGGGCTGCTTCACTTCAAAACCTATTCAGTAGCTTTAGAAAGCGTGGAGCAGCGCAAGCGTTTTTCCTGTCACTGCATCACCAACAGACAATGCAGCACCTGAAATAAGAATGTGAGAAATATAGATCTGGGAGTGGATTTTTCTTTCTTTCTTTCTTTCTTTTAAAAAACCAGGAGGTTTTTAAAAAGGAGGAGGACCAGCACCTTGTTTTTGAAATATCTCTCCTGACTGAATAAATATGTGTCTTCATTTATTGTCTCACTCCACAGCATTTTCAGCTCAGAGTTTATTCAAGTATTTTTTTTAAAGAAATTCTGTTTGTGACAGAACGTGTGACTGGGCCACATATCAGTGCTATTACTCATGATTTCAGTGCTTTGTTCTGTTTATCTTTTTTAAACATCTGTTTTTTTTAAAAATCCAGAGTGTATTTTTTTGTTTGTTATTGGAATGCTGAGATAAGAATCCCTGAGGTGAAATTGTGACAAATTAGTCTTTTATCTACACTGCTTTGTCACAATGTTTGTTTGGATGCATTGAAATCTAGGGTTGCGCTTGCGTCCGTGTGTGTGATCTCCACAGGGCGCTTTTATGAAAATGCAGACAGGCTTCTTTTATTATGTGCATTTGTAATGAGACATCAGATCAAATCAAAAGATGACCACCCTAAGGAACGAAAACGCTCATCTGTATTCAAATGCCGAAGATTTCGGATTTGCGGGAAAGCAAATCAAATCTCTCTCGTCGAGCTTTGTGAAGCGCCCCGTCTATGATTGACACGTTCCTGTTTGCCAAATATGACATCACTTGAGCTGCCGCTGTCTCCAAGGTGTGTGTGTGTGTGTGTGTGTGTGTGTGTGTGTGTGAGAGAGAGAGAGGGAGAGAGAGAGAGAGAGTATTTTCACAGTTATCTGCTGCCGAGGCATGGAGGGGAGAGATAAAACAATCCTGAAGGGGAAATCATTCCATCCCTAATCAGATTTATTTGCGCATCCCACTGAGGAGGATTGATGTCTTATCTGTAGCTGAAGATTTCCACCCTCTATGCCACGACACAGAAACAATCAACACCAAAGTCTCCGGAGCGTTTTTAATTGTGCCTCCGTGTGTGTCCGTCTCGGTGTGCAAAAAAAAATACAAGCGTGCGACCTGCATCCGTATTGGCTTCCCATGCACCGAGGTGAGGGACAACTGGGGTTTGTTTCTGTTAAATAGATTTTTTTATGATTGGTAAATGTCAGACATCTGCTTCAGTGTCCCATGACGAAGGGGATCTGAATTGTTTTTACACCGCGCCACTTGCTCACTTTTGTCCGACCAATGATCATTTCCTTAGATATTTAACCTGATACGTTTTGTTAATTAAATATGAGAATATTTAATATGTTAATATATTTCACAATTTAGGCACAGCCTCCAGGGCCCCTGGTTCAATCCCGAGTTTGATCAGGTTACTGTCGAGATGGAGTTTCGCATGTTCTCCTCATGTCTGTGTGGGTTTCCTCCAGGTTCTCCCAGTAGGTTGATTGGCTATTCTACATTGCCCATAGGTGTGAATGTGTGTACGCATGGTGCCCTGTGCCGCACTGGCGTTCCGTCCAAGCTGTATTCCAGCCTCATACCCAGTGTTCCTGGAATCCACCGTGACCTTGACGAGGATAAAGCAAATATTGAAGATGAATGAATCAAAATAATTGCAAGAAGCTAAAAATGGTATGTGGCTGAAATCTGCAACAATACATCGACCCAAACTCTTCATTCAGTATATACACATGTTCAAAATTATTAATTCATAAAACAGGCAAGGAATATTTTGAAAGAGAACAAAAAAAACAAGAAGACCTCATTTTAAGCAGGCAAAAAGGTCCATATTGCAACTCAGTAAAGAAGTTGGAAAGCAAAGGAGGTGGGATTAGAAGTTATGAGAAAATACTTCTATTCAATTCAGATGAGGGGGTACAAACTTTAGAGGTGATGATACTTAGATTTTTTTTTCACTAATGAGTAATCGAATTCTTGATTGTGTACAATATTGTGCATATAAATTCTGGATTTCTTGCTATGAATGACAGTCACTGTCCTCATTTTTGCCTACAGGGTGTGCAAACTTTTACACATGATCAACAAAGGCCACAACTCTGGGACCCCCTATAAATCTTTCCCCCCATTTCATCTTGTGTGAGAAATATAAATGTTTAACAAAATGGCGGTGAAATATCAGACCTTGGTAATGAATTTCTGGATCGTACCATTTTTCCTGATGACCTTGGATCACCTTGAGATGTCAACCTTGCGTTCCTGAGACTCGCTGTTCACTTTCATGTCCTGATCAAGTGACACTAAGCCGATTGGCCTCAACTAGCTTGAAGTGACAGAGTAGTTTAAAGGAAAGAACAGAGCAATGGCCTCCATCTCAGAGCTAACTGCTTGGCTAACGGAATTATCCAGAGTGCAGCGGACTGGAGCCGGAAGCGCCGCTCGGGAGGAGAGGATTTAGCAAAAATCACAGAAACGCTTCAGTAACCTCTCGCTGTTGAGATTCAGCTCATTCAGCGCAGGATCAAACCCACATTCTGTTTAAGTCTTGTCCTTTTTTTATTGCTATTACTAAAAGTAATTAACGGGGACGTCACGCCGCTCAGGCTGTCTCTGTTCCTGCAGGGGTTAGGGCTTGTCCTGGATTAAATCATTCTTTGTTGAAAAGATTAAGCGAGGTTTAATCCATGTCTGGATAACCAGACCCGGTCACGACATTCCCAGCACTTTTTAAAAGGTCTTTATCTCTGGCCATAAGGTCATACACTTAATGATAAGAAGCACACAACAGAGCACATTAAGATTGTTTAGAGACATGGTGTGCTCTGCTGTCCGGAACGCCGGAATTTTCTCTCAGAAACGGATTATTTTAGATGTGGAGTGCATCCTGTTGAGAGAGTATGAGTTGTCATAATTTGCAATTTTCCCTTTGTAAGCACACAGTGAAAAATAATCTTTGTTGTCTATGATTTAGTAAATTTGCACCACAGGCCTTAAACGGCTTTCATTCCTGAGCGATGTATCTCTTTAAACTTGAGAGTCTCTGATCCCTAGCAGTCTGTAGCAACTGAAAGCCCAGAGGACACCATGAGCTGAGGGTAAATATGAGCCAGAGCTGCCTTCACTTCGCCACTCAGACATGATGGGTATATCGATACAGTATCGCTTGCTTCCGGCCTGTCAGCTACATCTTCTAACTAATGCAGGGTGAAATTAAAGGAGCTGTCACTCCAGTGTGCCATTTTTTTAGTCCTGGATTTGGTTTATTGCTTCCTTGTTATATTGTGACACAATGAACCCTGTTTTTTTTTTTTTTTTTTCAAATACCACAGAACCTTACTGTTTCCTGCTTCCTGGTTAGGAAAACAAAGCCCACCTGCTTTTCATTATTAGTTCATTTTGAATCGTTATCGTTAGCCTGTAGTTGGGTATTAATAGAAGAGCCGACTCACCACCACACACCTTTACAACACAAGATATTTTAAAATTGGGTTTCTATGTACTGCAGTTTGCTTCAGCGCGGGTCAATGACGCAAACTACCGCTTGATGACTTCTTGTTTACATTTAGTGCAAATTTTACTGATAGATATAAGATGTTACCACCATAGAAATATCAAGTACTACATACTTAAACATGACGTGTAGAACTATACAGTGCCCTCCATGATTATTGGCCCCCCTTGTAAAGATTAGTAAAAAGGGTTAGAAAAAGTCCACCTTTTGGTGAAGTCGCTTCATCTCACACTGAAAAAATAAGAAAAATCCAACCTTTAATTAAAATAAATGTATTCAGAAAAAAAACAAATCCCTCATCAAGAAATAATTATTTAGGCTTTTCCAAATGCTGAATAAAGCTACAATGCCATTTCTATGGTTCCATTATTTTGATTTGAGAAATTGTACGTAATTTATCTCATTTAGCTAATATCAATTTTTAGCATTGGAAAAAAGCCTGTTTAGACAGTCCCTTAATTAGTTTTAGTTCTGCAAGCAGTTGAGCCAACTATTCTGATTTTTATTTGGTCTTGGTTGTGGCTTTATTCTCAAGTCTTCTCATCTTTTATGTTTTATTTTATTGCATTTTAGTGCTTACTCGAACCTCATCTTTGTATGATATTGGTTTATGTAATGAAACCTGCCATGTCGATTTAGTTGACTGTAAAAAAGATTCAGGATATCTATTTAAAATTTTAGCTTAAGATAGCTTAAGTAGTCCATGGCCAGGAATGCATCTCATTTCCATTCAGTAAATAAACATCATTCAAAAACTTGAACTTGACTAAAAAAAAACTTGTCTAATTTAAACTACATCTTTTTTCATTAATAAATTTGACGGCTTTATGCTCATTGGGTTTTTTCTATGTCTTTGTATCGATGTCGACATTTATTTAACAATGTAAGGTTCTTTTAAACATCCTTCCACTAACTGTTAAATATCAATTTTATGATCACAATATCTCACTTTTCTAATGAAACATTCTAGCTGAGTTAGAACAGGAACATTTGCTGTTAAAAACTGACATAATCTGCCATCAGATTTCTAATTAAGATTTTCAAAGGGCTGCAATGTTTTTTTGTTCGTTTGCTGTTTTATAATAGGCAATCAAATGCCTATTTTTTAAATATGTAAAAGAATTAATAATTAACGAATAATTGCCCAGGTCCTATATTGTTGTTTGTCCATGTGTTTTTTGTATGTAAATTCTATAGCAGTTGTAATTTCCCCAACGTCTCTGAGACGGTTTTGGTGCACTTTAAAACTGCATA
The DNA here is from genome assembly GCA_028570945.1 of Gogo arcuatus. Classification (NCBI taxonomy): domain Eukaryota; kingdom Metazoa; phylum Chordata; class Actinopteri; order Siluriformes; family Anchariidae; genus Gogo; species Gogo arcuatus. The sequence continues at coordinate 12,288,123 of JAOTRR010000027.1, read as the reverse complement.
ATGGTCCATAATGATAGGGCGCGGCTGTGGTACATTTGTGTAACGTTTGTTGGCTGACATGAGCTGTCGCTTTCCCGTCCACACCCTGGTTTCCCTCAACATGACTTTTAATAGAAAATCTGCAGAAGTAACAAAAGAAACCTGGCAATCAGGGACACACAAAGGTAGAAAGCATGAGTGCAAAATAGACACGGTGATGTTTTACTGACAGATGCTAACAAACCACTTGGGTCCACCAGTCTCTCTCTCTCTCTCTCTCCCTTTCTCATTTTTTAAACAACACACAATATGACAGGAGTTTTTCTCACATTCTCACATCTTAACAGAAACAAGCTACTTTCTTTTTTGGTTTTTTTTGCATTACATCTTCTTGCTTCAAACCACATCTCTGGAGGTTTATAGTAAAGCAGAAAGCCAGAGCTCTAAAGCAACTTGCCGCCATCTCTCTCTCTCTCTCTCTCTCTCTCTCTCTCTCTCTCTCTCTCTCTC
>JAOTRR010000027.1:12270854-12282071 GCA_028570945.1 Gogo arcuatus | reverse complement strand
CAGAAGAGCTACTGTAGCACAAACTGCTGAAAAAGTTAATGCTGGCACCTTTCTGATTTAGCCAACATTAACTTTTAATCAGTGTAATTCACTTTACCTGTCAGTGTTTTTAATTTTATGGCTGATCTGTGTATATATGGGGACATACTACGTATTCCTTATTCTTATAAGGAAAATATGAAGATACAATGATACTGAAAATGAGAAGAGCCTGTCAGGAATATCAACATTTACCTCAGATGTGCTGAGAAATTATTAAACAATGTGCTGCTGACTATAAATATACTATAATTACACTTAGCACGAACTGCTAGTCAAACACTGTGTCGTGACATTATCCGCTAAAGGCTAGACATGTTTTTGAAGCTAAGTAGTATGCCTCTGTTTCTATACAAATTGTGAAGACACAGTGATAGTGAAAATATGACAGAACTGTCAAAGGTATCAACATTTACCTCAGGTATGTTGATAAATTACTTTTTAAAAAAAACCTCGGCCTTTGGGTTCTGCCATATTTGTTACACAACAAGTCATGAACTCAGAGCGGTTCGATTTTGAATATCAGGAATACAATACAATAATACTTGTCACTGCAAACTGTCTGCTGCTGCTAATAGCATTTAGCATCTAGAGTTGTTATTATTAGTAGTAGTATGTTAGATAACATTTGAGAAATTAGGAATAAAGGTACTGTTAGTCAGCCTTAGCGAATTTTCTTCCATTCCTTGGTAACTCGGTGAACGAGACATTACTTTACCATCATGAACAAAATCAGTGTGCAATTTGAAATTGAACTAGATGTCTTTTTGTTTTGTGAATTCGTCTTGCACCTTTAGCTTCAGCGGTGCTGTCCTTCAGCTTTTTACCAGGGTTATGCACAAACTTTGGACAGTGTGAACTTTTTTTAATGATACACTGGCCTTATGTAAACCTGCTACAGCATAAATACTTTCATGTTGCTTATTTATTACTGATAATTAAGTATTGTTAGATAACATCTACTGTATAAAACTCTAACATTGTGGTCTGTTTTTCGAAGGTGAGTTCTATGAGAAAGGACTGGGTGCTCAGAAAATCATTTCTCGAATTTGTCGAGAAGCAAGTCTGCTTTCCTCTGGCATTAATACAAAATTTATCAGGCTGCTTTAGGTGAAGCACCTACAGAACTGAATGTGGCCTTTCTTTATCAGTCTGCACACGTACGAGCATGAAGCTATCTCTTCTTTCTTCACCCCTCTGCCACCTTGAACCCATCATTACATCTCTCCACTGCTTCATATAGCACTCCACTTCAAATTTACGTCCGGCATTCTGATTTATTAATGTTTCTCAACCTTGGATTTTTTGTCAAGATACAGGCCCAGTCTGGAGGCCAGCAGGTGAATAAGAAAAGAAAATGAAGAAACGATGAGGAGATGATGGGCTCGTTCAAGTCCATCCATGTCCTGGTTTCATTGTTGTGCCTACTCATGTCTCAAGTGTTTCTTACTTTATTAAAAGCGGTAGTTTCTTGGCCAAAAACTAAAGACACACAAAGCCAGATTTAGACTCAGGAAGGGTGTGGGCCAAAGTTTGAAGAAGGAATTGTACGTGACTGATTTGGATGATCTCATTGCAGTGTACTTTCTGAAAGCATTGTGTGCAAATTACATTACTTAACCAACACGCAGCTGGCACAATGCTAAACCTTAGAGCTTGTTAGCAAGATTAACCTTGTAGTTCGAGTGTAAAAGTAAATAAGCAAACTGTGGATAGCAAACACGACTATTGTGGTTGAACAGCTACCACAACATTTGGTTACATGCGAAACTGCGTTCATTTCATTTTTGGACAAAAGGCATTGCTTTTTAACCCTAGGTTCACACTAGCAAACAACAAAGTGATAGGTGACCGTTTGTTTTTTATGTACTTGTGTGACATGGAGCCATAATTTCAGCGACAAAGTGACAGCGAATCTCAGTTCAAGCGTCATTTATACTGAGATTTCCTCAGTTGTATGCAAATTAGGATAAAGCATGGTAAACAACAATTCCAAACGAATGATGGCTCGGACCATCCTGTGACTTGTGTGATCTGACGTTTCCTCAGTTCCCCACTCAGAGCTTTCCCATTTATGTGGGAAAATAAAAGAAAAACTTATAATTATAAGTGGTTTCATCTTCTCCAGTCATATACTATCTCTTGGGAAGAAAAATAAATCTTGGAAGGAAGTAGCAGAGATTGTCGGTTCCTCTGGTGAGAGTATGTAAAGCTCGCTTGCTTTACCAATGAAGCTAGTAGGAAGTCTGGCATGTAGTAAGTAAATCAAACAACTATTTAGCTTTAGAAGGTACACTGTATAGCTACTACTGTTAGCTGGACAGTACAGGGCCACAAGCACAAGCAATATCAGTCACTACACACACCCACAAGAGACAAACTACAAGCGACACAAGTGACTTGCTAGTGGACTGTAGCTTAAAACAGTCTCACATTTGTAAAATTTGTAATCAAGCCGAGCTCTCGTCACTTTATTATGACTTCATTTATGTGACATCCAAAATCCCTTTCACATGCTCCTCAGAATGCCTGGATGTTGTTATCATCCTAATCAGGAGAGCAATTTTCTCTGAACGTCAAAACATTTGTTACCTTTTATGCCGTTATGTCTGCCTGAGTTTCATATTTATGCACCAGTGTATATCGGGGGGAGAAAGCACGAATTCATCCACAAGTCCATTGTCAGTCAGGAAACGTGCCACTGCTGTGGTGTTTGTTTGTGCAAAGCAGCTGTTCTCGCTAAGCTGGCTCGGATGTGCACGAAACCTGCGAGCGGATCAAACCTCGGCATGGAGCACTGAAACGGCACGCATTCAGGCACGCAAACAGGAGCCGTAATCCGGCACGTCTCCGGTGCGTCACACATTCATGACCCAGGCGGCAATCCGCGAGGAAATGAGGTCTGCTGATGGTTTAATGACTTACGAAGAGATTCATCAGAAAGTAATGCACGTTTAAATGGAACTTTCACCATTGTAGGATTTAAACTGGAGGTCCGATTTTAAGCCTAACCCTAACCCCAATTCTTGATTCTTTATATAGGTAATCTAATAAACAGGTTCAAAAGCTGTGTTGATGTGTAAGATAGTGAGGTTTTCTGTAGGGACATTTTTGGAAGGAGTCTCCAGTGTCAGTGTCGAGTGTTTAAGTTTTCCGCTATGGGAAAGCCGTCTTTCTCTGTAACAAGCTGTGTTTGATGTCTTATTTAGTTCAAGAGCCTGTTGAGGAAACAGTTGTTTATAGCGTCTAAAACGTAAGTGCTAAAATAAACTAACTTGTTTTGTGGATGTAACTGTAAATGGGTAAAAAAATGCAAAATTGCTGAGGTATAACAGTAATTTTGCTTTGAGCCACATCCCACCACCATGCCGTCACTGATTATTTTCCTCGAACAGCACTCCCTCAAGCTGGACTTCAGTAATGATCGCTCTCAGTATTCCTGACTCGCACTAACATCATCTTTTTTTGTCAGATTTACAAACACCAGTCATTTTATAACACATTTATTTCACCTTGTTACTCTTATGTCAAAATGGGAGTAGTAAATACTATATGATTCCTCATAATCGTTCGAGAAGCACCTAAAGTAGAAAGAATGTCAGAAAAAGAAAAACAAATAGCATTGTTCTAATTTAAAATGGGTTTCGTGATCCTGAACAGGACATGAGGGTTAATCACGTGACCTGGTCTACACTCAGAATATTTACTAGCAAGTGAGAGCTACAGCGAGTCTTGGGTGAGATTTACTGCCAGCAGGAGCTATAAATCCTCCTCCTGGTTGAAACATTCAGCCTCACACGCACACACAAACACGTCTGTAAATGGTATAGCCTGTTTCTGTGCACCCGTGTTTTTTTTTTTTTCCTAATTGCCCTCCTTCAGAAGCAAAGTCGTTGTAAATCAGTAGAGGTCAGCTCAGGGTGTGACCTATCCACTCTGTCTGAGACAAACATTTACCCAGGTCTCCAAACCCAGCTCCTACCTGCCCGTCATGCCTCCCCAAGCCTCGGATTGGGCGCCTCTCTGGGACTGACCCCGCCCCGAGGGTGCTGGAACCTGTTCAAGGATTTGGAGCTTGATGCTATAATTAGCCCATGAGATTTCTGTATTAATTTTCTTCCCAGCAAGCTTTGCTGAGTTCCAGTGGTTTTGTGGTAATGTAGTGATTTCCGGGGATAAATGAGAAAGAGATGTGCAAATGTTTATAATAAAAAAAATGCTCAATTCATGTTAACCTTTTCAGTTTTCCGTGCCTGTTTTTTCCCCCGATTGGCTAAGTTTCCCAGACATTTCAATGTTCTTTCCCACCGAAACGGAGAAACGGGCATCTGGCATCCATTTGTAAAGGAAGGAACCCCACAGCTTGCCATATTAGACCTACCACGGCTTCGCAGTTTTTCTCACTTTGCTTATTCAGTACGATCTAACTAACACACACACACACACACACACATGCACACACAGTGATGTGACCTTTATATTAATCTATCAGAGCAATAAACCAGGTCTGCGGAGCGGCTGCTCATTTTGCAGCGTGCAGTGCAAAGCACGACACACAATTCTCAATATGTACTGACACAAGAATCATTGTAAGAACATTTTTGCCATTTTGCTAATACATGAACTCGTAAACTCAATGAGCTTCTGAAGTACTGCAGTCATTTTTACTCAGTTGTGCAATCTAAAAGGTCACAAATAAGTGCTGTTTCAATGAAAAAGAAAGAAGAGGAAAGCAACATATTTCAAATGAAATGAGCCACACTTAATGATGGTGTAAATCAACCATGGGATGAGTTTATGAAGTTGAAATTTGGAAATAGGACATTTACCAGTGATCTTTTGACCGTTTTCTGTGATTACTACTTCCTGTGAATTACTCTGCTCTTCCAGTTGGATATCTAACAACTACTCCCTTCTCTAATAAATAAATAAATAAATTTGCAGGCTTTTAAAAGTGATCCTCAGAAACTCTTCTAACTAGCCATCCTGGATCACCCTTTTTGCCTAAAGTAGCTTCAATCACTCTACATTATTTATTCATTTGAGTTCCTATTTTGTGTCACTGCTGGTTTGAGCTGGCTTATGCCACATGGCATGTGCAGTACCATTAATTAGACCACAGGTAGGTTGTATTTAGGCTAAAAATGAATAATAAAACGGTGTATTCCAGCACTACTTTCTACTAGTGTCAGAATGAGTTGAAAAATGTATACTCTTTGCATTCACTGCTATTTATTTGCACTGAAAATATTAATAATGGTCTATTTGGGTTCATCAAAGACTTTCAGAAATAAAAGTACTCTAAAAAAAAAGTACCAAACTATACTTTTTTCTGATCGATGGGGTGGTCTCATCAAGGGTACATCTTTTGTACCTTTAGTACCTTTGCATCTTTTTCTTGGGAATGGGTTACATTCGGTTAGCTTTTAGAATAAACTGATTTTAACTGGTCCTGAAGCTCCAGTTATGTACATTAAGTCATTTAAAGGTACTAAAGGTACAAATAATGTACCCTTCATGGTAGCACCCCAGCAACAAGGAAAGAAATAAGCTTGGTATCTTCATTTCTGAGAGTGTACATGGTGTGTATCACCATCTGTTTCAGGAGCTACTACTAAAAATAAATAAATAAATAAATAAATATAGCCGCAAGAAGTGATCTGTGGGGTCCAAGCACATTTCACTCCAAAATAGCACCCAAAGTGGCCAGTTCTTGCCGAGTTACAGTATAAAGAACACTAAAGAGACCATAGATCGGGCTTATGTCTCTTGCCTGAGTAGCGGGATGGAGTACTAGTCTGGTACTACTGATGAGTTTGTGGAGAAGAAGAAGAAGAAGAAGAAGCAAGATCTTGACAAAAACAAAAAGGTTTCAATTACTTTATGCTTGGCCCCCTAAAAATCACAGATTCTCTGCTTTACAAAAGAGGGGAACAATGAAGTGTACCACAATCCCACACTTCTACTGATGCTTTTTATTAAACAAGTTAAACTCTTTCATTTAAAAAAAAAATGCTTTCCCCATACATTCCACAACATGGTGTCCTCATGAAAAGTTACTTTCATGCACTTTGTCATCTCATCTTGCTGCCAATGTATTCACAGGTTTAGATATGTGAAGCACATCATGGGTGTGTTTTTCAAAGTTGTGCCTGTAACGATTCAGTTACTCTATCATTTTCTTTGTGCATGTAAATATGGTATTTTTGTTGCACAAAAATGGAAGAAAAACTCATCACCGTGGTTTCATCTTATCCTGTCATATCCGACCTCTCATTAAATGTGTATCGAGACACATTATGACGAAAAATAAAGCTTCGAAGGAAGTCACTGACTAATGACCAATATTTATCAAGCATTATCAATGCTTTGACCGATGGTAAGATGAAATTCCATCCTTCCTGCTGGGAAATCAGGTCCTTTTCTTCTCTAATAGATATCTTGAGTAATTTTGTAACTGGTTCCATTTGGAACGTACTAGATGGTCTCTAATTTGAACTTTTAATTCAGTGAATTGGATGCTGTTAAATTGGGAAAGCTTGTAAGAAGATGATTGTGTTCTTGACTTAAATTGAGAAATAAATATAGCATCATAAATAATTGACGTTTCCTGAAGAACCTTTTGAATGAGGGATCTTGAATCATTTTTGTTGGTCTCACAGAGATCTCAAAAAGAAGATCCGACTATAAAGGTTACGAATAAGATCCTAATGGTGGAAAATGATTAACTCGGTTTATTTTGGCAACAACAAATGGTTAAAGAACCCTAGACCAAAATGTTCTTCAGTGGCATTGCTCGAAAGAACCTTTTCTGAAGGGTTCCTTAAGAGTTCTGCAGTGAGGGCGTGGTCGAGCGTCGGCTGTGAACGGCGAGGAGTCAGGTCGAACTGGCAGGTAACAGGTGACGAGTTAGACCTGTGTCTAATTACTGGCTGTTCATTAACGCGTGTCTGTGTGTCTTTCAGTTGGCCGGTAACGAGCCGTGTTCCCTGGCACCGTGTTGGTGTGTGCCCTCGTAGATAGAGTCACTGAAAAGTGAAAGTTCGAAATAAAAATAAAAGTGCACCTGTTCTCAGTTCCTCATTTCTCCCAGTCAAAAGCTGTTACACTGGTGCCGAAACCCGGGAATGAGGAACTGAGAGGCAGCCTTCACAGAACAGGTGCGCTTTTATTTTTATTTCGAACTTTCCCTTTTCAGTGACTCTATCTACGAGGGCACACACCAACACGGTGCCAGGGAACACGGCTCTCTCTCGTTGCTGGCCAACTGAAAGACACATGTTAATGAACAGCCAGTAATTAGACACAGGTCTAACTCGTCACTCGTTCACCTCCTCGCTGTTCACAGCCGACGCCCGACCACGCCCTCGCTGCCACAGTTGGTTACATGGAGTCTCTTTTTTCTCAGAGTGAACTCTTTCAAATAAATGTGGCATAAATATTTCTGTAGAATGATGTCTTAGAAGAACCTTTTTGTGTCTGGAAGGGGGGGGGGGGGTCTTTTGTTGGTCCCACAAAGATCTAAAAATTCCATCATAAATGTTTTTCTGCTTGAAAATGTTTAAAGAATTGAATAGAACTAAGATCCTTTATTTAAAAAAAAAAACCCTCTAATTGACCACACTAGAGCTATACTCTTAACAGAAAGGTTCCCTAAAGGTTCTTTGGATGGGTTAAAGGTTCTTGCGTTCTAAAAGAGCTCGACCTCCAAATGGCCAAACCAAAGAACCCTGCTAGATGGAAAGTCGAAGAGTATACCATTCATTAAAGCTGTTTGTAGAAACGTTCTATTTTTCACGATTAATGTTGGAATAGTCTTGCTGACTTTTTTTTTTTTTTTTTATCTCTCTCTGCTTGGTTCTGTTTCTCCACAGGCTGGGTGTCATGTGTGCTTCAGATCTTCTCTCTAGTTTTCTGAAATAATGATGAAAAGCTTTGTTTTTGGCTTCAGTCTTGAGGTTTGGCTCGAATTCAAATTTTTAACTCTCTCGTAATCTCACTATTCAGGGTGACACAGGTTCCCATTTTTGGCTTCCTAATTGGAGGGTGTGTTTTTTTTTCTTGCCACTTGAACAAAGTCTGTGTTTTAGTTTCTTTATGGCTGCATCCTAAATTCCATACATTCATTATCTATAGCCCTTATCCATTGAGGGTCGCGGGTGAGCCACCCAGGTGAGAGGCAGGATACGCCTTGGAAAGGTCGCCAGTTGGAGCTAACATAGATACAAACAGCCACATTCACACCGATGGACAATTTCGAGTAGCCAGTTGACCTAATCCACACGTATTTGGACTGTGGGAGGAAACCGGCACACCCGAAGGAAACCCACGCATGAGGAGATCATGCAAATTCTGCACAGAAAGGCCCCGGTCGGCCGGCACCTGCTTGCTGTGAGGCAACAGTGCTAACCGCTGCACCACCATGACACCTGTGTCCTAAATTGCATCTCGTAATTCTAAGTAGATTTGTGTTAACCTATGGAGTCATACTATTTAGCATGGTGGTTTAGGACACAGGCTGATGAACACTTAGCTACACTCTGAGAACCACAAAAGGTTCTCGGTGGAACCCTACAACAGTGTTTCCCTATCAGTAAGGGTTTCAAGAAGAACCCTTAATAAACCCGTGAACAGCTCTTTGTCTAGCGAGTTACGACTGCTTGTTAAACCTGAGGATAGCACAAACGGTGTACTATTTTAACCCAGCTTTCTATCTCGAGCCCACATTGCTGTGGTTGTGTAGCCAGGCGTGTAAAACTGCTGGTATGGATTAAAGAGAAGATGAGAATGGTAGCAAGTGGGTTTCAGTCTCCCTGTGGCTGCATCCCAAACCCAGGTATTTGTACAGAGTGCACGGTTTAGGACGTGGCCCTTTCTGGATCACTTGACGTCTTTCTGAAAGGCACTTTCGCATCAGTAAGTGTTGTTTTAAAATGTTAGTTTTGTTACGAGCACCATTCCTTTGTTCTTGGCTGATTTTATAAGAAATTTATAAGGATTTAGTTGAGCCATCTTGTTTGAAGTGTTCGAGCTGGTTGAGGTGAGGGTGAAGCGGGTGGGCGGTGAGGGTGCTTGGTACTCGCAGGCATAATTAAAAGTTCAATCATTCTTCCTCGCTATAATTTTGTGTGAGATTGGGTTTAACCTTTTGACCTTTAATTAGATGAACAGTGCACCATTAAACTGGGAAAGCTACTGATTAAATGAATAAGTCAAAAATAACTGCTTATGACTTGAGTTTTTATTATTATTATTATTATTATTATTATTATTATTATTGTAATAAATGATGTTACTTTTGTACTGAATGAGGGAAAATGTGTGTTGAATTTATTCCTTCTCTCAGAGCTCAGCGTTCACAAAGCATTCAGTCATCACTCAACGAAGCTGCAGCATGTCCTACTGTCATCCTTCATCGGTGCGAGAATTCACCATCTGCTTCATCAGCACGAATGTCGAAATATCAATACAGGCAGCAAACCTAATATTTTTCATCTGGTGCTTGTCTTCACGCTAATCTTATTGAACCTGATTCAAGATACTGTTTGATTTTTTGTAATCTTAGCAAGCGACATTATCTCAGTCTCTTGCTATATAACTGGATTTCTTTTAAGTTTTCTTTAGTTTTTGTCTTTTTCAGTTACATTTATGCAGTGCTTAGCATTCCTTTCTTTTGGTACAGTAAACAGAGTAGTGTGGCTTCTCTGCCTGTCAGTCTGAAGAAAGAATGTCTGGCCTATCTATATGCCTGTCAGACATACTGAAGGAGGCGTGGCCTGTGTGCCTGTCACTGTACATGAAGGAGGCAAGGACTCTGTGTCAGTCTCATTAAAGGAGGCATGGTTTACAATCCCCCAACAGTTTATAAAAGAAGGCGTGGCCTCTGTCAGTCTAAGTAAAGAGGGTGTGATTCTATACATGCCAGTTTACATAAAGTCGACGTGGCCTGCGTTTCAGGCTAAGTAAAGGAGCTGTGGTGTCAGTTTGCATGAAGGAGGTGTGGCCTCTGTGTCAGTCTAAGTAAAAGAGGTGTGGTTTCCAATCCTCAATCAGTTAACATAAAAGAGGTGTGGCCTCTGTGTCAGTCTAAGTAAAAGAGGTGTGGTTTCCAATCCCCAATCAGTTTACATAAAAGAGGCATGGCCTCTGTGTCAGTCTAAGAAGGTGTTGTTCTATACTTGTCAGTTTACATGAAGGAGGTGTGGCCTCTGTGTCAGTCTAAGCAAAGGAGGTGTGGTTTCCAATATCAGTTTACATAAAAGAATTGTGGCTTCTGTGTCAGTCTAAGTAAAGAAGCTGTGGTTCTATACCTGTCAGTTTACATGAAGGAGGCGTGGCCTCTGTGTCAGTCGAAGTAAAGGATCAGTTTCCCTGAAGGAGGCGTGGCCTTTGTGTCAGTCTAAGTAAAGGATCAGTTTCCCTGAAGGAGGCGTGGCCTTTGTGTCAGTCTAAGTAAAGGATCAGTTTCCCTGAAGGAGGCGTGGCCTCTGTGTCAGTCTAAGTAAAGGATCAGTTTCCCTGAAGGAGGCGTGGCCTCTGTGTCAGTATAAGTAAAGGAGGTGTGGTCCTGTTCCTGTCAGTTTACGTGAAGGAGGTGTGGCCTACGTCTCAGTCCTGCATGATTCTGAACTCTGCTGATTTAAACATGTTGAGTATTTTCTCACACTGATGCTACACACCTGTAGTAGACAGAACATCTTGTCTTTCAGAACTAACAACTAGCGAAATATTAAAATATTCATGTCTGTTTTCGAGATTTACAAAGGTGTGGCGTCCTATTTTGGGCCGATATGTTTTCACACCTCATCTTTAAAAGAGAAAATCATGTTGAAAATGAAATGAAATTCAATCATCATTATTCTTTGTCTGGCCCAAAACAGATTGGCGTGCCAGTGCTCTTAATTAAACAAAAAGACGAATACACTGACCTTTTCTAAACACATTTAGAAAGAAAAAACACGCTAACCAATTTGTGAAGTTCTTAATTACTCGTGAAAAGATTCTCCCGAGAGTTTAAAGCGGCACATTGATTAGTCTCACGGCCTGGACTCATCATTTCTCATCAGTGAGTCTGTGCAGGAGTGATGTGTCTGTGTCTGTCCATCCATCCATCCATCCATCCATCCCTATCTATCTATCTATCTATCTATCTATCTATCTATCTATCTATCTATCTAT
>JAOTRR010000027.1:12178046-12189120 GCA_028570945.1 Gogo arcuatus | reverse complement strand
TTTATGCATTGTGCTGCTGTCAAGGGATTGGCTGATTAGAGAACTGCATAAAACAACAGGTGTATGGGTGTACCTAATAAAGTGGCCGGTGAGTGTATATTTTATGAGAGGACACACTGTAGATGCAACCGTCAATGTCTGATCCTTAAATAAGGGCTGTTAAAAAACACACACAGCATACGAACAGAAGAGAAACTGCACTTCTTTCAGAGCACCATGGTGTTTAATATGTCACACTTTGGTCACGGGAAATTGCGGAAAAAAATTTGAAAATGGAATTTGAATCATTAAAGATGTAATAATAATAATAATAATAATAATAATAATAATAATAATGTTTGCCACAAAACAAATTCATGAACTCCGAGTCGAGGCTCAGCACTGAGGATGAGGCGCTCTACGGCGCCCCAACTCCCCCAGAGCATCTAGGGTTCAAGTGCGTTTTGCTCACAGGTTCGAGATCTGGAGATAGATGGTGTGTGAGGATGCGATCGCACCTCATTAACACGCACATTGACTTGTGGCTGCGTTCCTACCTGCCAGTGCTGCCAAGTCTTTACAGGTGCTGTAGCTGCAAATGCGATGCTACCACCACCTCCACATTCCTTTTCTTCCCATGACTCACGTCACACAGTGAAATAGTACAGTTTTATACAATCCGTAAAGAGCATTTTGAACAATGAATTTTACTTTAAGGCCACTAGCTGTGATATTTTTGTAATTGGCTTCTTAAGATACATCCACATAGCTAGAGTTTCTGTAATAAAGCCTGATGATCATGTTATTTCTGGCTGGCTTGAGGTGGGCAGGACCATATTGGAAAGAAGTGACATCAGGAAATCCCATGGACAAATCAGAATTTTTGTGCCTGAGTGACTTCTAGCATTTTTAGCATTTTGTTTACACTTTAGTGCCAAAATTCCAAACCTGTTTTCACTTTTTTCGTGTTTTGATTTACTCTTATTCTTGATTTTATTTTCCAGACTTTATTTGTTTGTTTGTTTATTTATTTATTTATCAGACCCTACTTTCATTTCTTCTGTATTTGTTTACTTGATTCTTGTTTTTATTTCCAGACTCTGTTTATATTTCTTGTATTTTTATTTACTCTTGCTTTTATTTTCCAGATTTTATTTATTTATTCGCTTGCTTGTTTGTTTTTTTGTTTGTTTATCAGACTCTATTTTCATTTTTTCTATATTTATTTACTTGATCCTTGTTTTTATTTTGACTCTCTTTATATTTCTTCTCTTTCTGTTTACTCTGTTTTTATTTCCTCAAATTCCCATTTGTCTTTTCCAGACCCCAGTTTATTTCTTCTCTTTTTGTTTACTTTTATTCTTGTTTCTGTTTCCCAAACTCCATTTTTATTTCCTGTTTTTATTTATGTGGATTCCTATTTTTATTTTACAAACTCTATTTTCTGATTTCTTCAGTTCTGATGTACAATTGAATATAATTTAATGTCATTTCTATTATTTTTCCACCTGATGTCTTCAGTTTGTGTTTACGTTTATCGCTATGTTTTTTATTTTGCAAATTCTAATTGTATATAATTTCTTTGAGCTCTGGTTTATGATTTCTGTGGTTTTTATTTAATCTCATTCTTATTTTTATTTTATAATAAAAACTACTATATTTGATTCCATCTTTATACACATTTATATATACGTTTTTATAGTTTTGTTGTTTTGGGGGGGGGGAGCTTTACATTGGTAGACCAGCATACATTATGTGCATTATTTTCTGACTGCACTGTACTGTACTGTACATCATCCTTTCAGGAGCGTTACCCTGAACCAGTCAGGATTGATTAGTGCCAGATTTCTCCAGCCTTGAATAATCCATCACAAAGCCTTGGATGGTGGGTTTGTAGGCGACTAAATCAAAGTTGTTGCGCTGTGTGATGGAGCTCCTCAAAGACTTCACTCTAAAACTGGACTCTACTGGGTGAAGAACTTAGCACACACTTTGCTAACATGCGTGCATTAATAACTAACCCAGAAGTTTCTCATCAGAGCTTTAGATTTCCGGTTTGGTTTCTAGGTCAAGACCAAGTTTAATGATGTTCTGAGCTTCTCTGCGATGTGACATCTCAGGATTGTGTAATTGATATGAATGCGACTGGGAGGAAATACAGTAATGTAATCAAAGCCTGCAATTGTTATTCGGTGAATGTATTTGACGTCCATTTGGGGCGACGTTACTCAGCCTGTTAATGCATTTTAAATGGATCTGTTGTGTTTCTGTGTGGAAATCAGCGCACTAATGATAAACATCATTACCACCTTTGGGATGATAATACAGGTGATTATGGATAAGGTCAAGTGTACTGGAGTGCAGAGCTTCATTGCAACGATGGGGAGAAAATGATAAAATTGATTTTTTTTTAAAAAAAGCTTTTCTATTTGTGCAACTTGAGCAAGCCCTCTGCCCTCCCTCCCCCGCCCTCCCTCGCCAACCCCGACCCCAGTGGCAGAGCAGTGTCTGTTGTAAGTCACTCAGTCTCTCACCCCTAATCCTGATGAATCTCAGCGCCAAGCCCACACCCCTACCCCCACCCCGCCACCAGGATGTCCGTCGTCTGCTCGGAGCTCTAATTGAATTTCCTCGCTCACAATGAAAACACACTCTAACCTGCAGAGTTTCGAGCCGCACCCTTGATAAGCAAATGACCCCCACGGAATTGAGGTCAGCACCAGAGAAAAACAAGAGCCAGAAAATGAAAAAAAAAGAGGCTTCATGATGTTCGTCCCAGGTCTGTATGTTTTTGCGCGCGCGCACACACACAGACACACAGACAGTCCTCCATCCACCTCTTGGCTCTTTTAGGAGCTCAGGGGAAAAGCGTCTCACACTGAATTGATTTGGGTTGTGAATAATGCATGGCGTTGTCACCTAGACACGCACAGCGCGCTCGCTCAGGGACTGACAGCAATCCACTCTTACAAGATGTTCAGTTCGGTTCCTGATGTAACGTGGAGCACCGTGTCCATAAAACAGAGCACAGTCACAGAGGAGATCTGAAGCCATGATGGGTCTGATTCAGGACAGCTACAACATTCTGATGAAGCATGAGCTTCCAGGGGGTGTATCACAGACACGGCGCTGCACATTTTACCCCACCGTAGCCTCAAAAGTCTGCATTTACGACCAGTTTATTTAATTAATGCATTTCTTACATTTTTATCTCATCAGGTTTGAAAAAGTAGAACAGACTTTTTTCATTCAGCTTTAAATAATACCTGCTTGAACGGTAAGTAAGGAGTAGAACGATCAACGATATCAAGGATAGGTTGATTGATTGACTGTTGCCATGGTGAAGTTGATTATTTTCCAATAACAGCATGAAGTTATTCCTCTTATTCCCCTGTTTATTTATATAAGAACACCAATTTCCCAAAGATTACAATTTGTCATTTATGACTGAACATCATAGTTTTTAGTTTGTATTTAGATGAAACAGGCCAGTTCCTATAGACACGTACATGTGTAGCTGGTATAAAATCTAAAGCCATTTACTCAGCAGTCTCTCCTCTTTTTTTTTTCTTTTTCTAGAAGTTAATAAAAAAATCGCAGCGTCGATTTTTCATGTTACCGAAAAACCGTAAAGTGGGAAATCTTGTTGCGTCGACATTGACACTGGAGACTCCTTCTGTAACCGTTAGATAACCGTTTATATGTAGCATCTGTAGTATCTGCTATACAAGTCCATATGTACAGTATGTTGTTATTATAGTACCGATAACGTATTAGAACCAGCACCTGTACAGCCAGAACCAATCAGAATCGAGAATCCAATAACGGTAGGATAATAAGACATAACTACTAGAGATTGCGTGGACTAAGCGTACTATTTGAAGTAAGATATCTAAAATAATGATCAGTCAAAACCAATCTAATAATAATAATAATAATAATAATAATAATAATAATAATATTGTCTGGGTGGGCGTGGTCCAATATGCTAATGAGCATGTTCGAGCCATCGCACTCTGTTCATGGCGTCCAATGTGTCGCTTGAGCAGAACAGTAGGATTTTTTTGTTTTTGGAAAAAATGTATTTTTAACTTTGTACATCAATTTTCATCACATCAATCTTTTTTTTGGATCAGTTGCATTCGTAAAAATATCAAAAACGTTTGCTTCCTTGTTTTTGTCCACTCAGGACCACTGCATTAGCTGTAGGATGAAGCTCCGCCCACTTTGCAAACATGTCATGTCGTATATCCCTGAAAAGATTGATTGATTGATTGAGTTATGAAATTTTTTATTACATTTTATCTTTATGTATACATGTATAAATGTTAAGCACTGTAACTGCAGTCTCTATATTATTCTCTGATGTTTTTTTTAGTCCACGTAAATGAGATTCACTCACATTTTGTCAAAGCATTTATTCGTGACAGTCAGGCTTTGATCAGATCAGTCGGGATTGGTCAGGAACGAGCCTCATCTCTTTGTGTATAAACGATCGCGAGCTCAGCTGCCAGGCTTTCTGATCCTCATATCAAATTTATTTGCTATCAGTCAGATATTAAGATCTGGCCTGATATGATATTTGGCTGATACAATAAAGTGTTCATTAAATTTTCTCTTTCCAGATAAGCAGATGCTGTTGGGTCCGTGCCCAGAACACCTGTTTTTAATCTGGCGTACTGCACCGGGTCTGGCGTAAAAACTTGAATGATGATGTTTCTTCTGTTTGTTTGTTTTTTGTCATTTGAATTCATTTTGATTTGATTTCTGATGGATGAAATCTAAAAGCTTATCCGCATCACAGAGACAGACATGGAGATTTGCATTTTAATTTTCATTTCTCATATTTGGTGCTGTGTTATCTCTCATGTGCATGTTCTTTTCATTCACAATCAGACCGAGAGAAAGAAAAAAAGACAAACACTGAAGGAGGAGGAGGCATCACGATTTTTACCTCAGCCGACCTTTCTGTTTTCGTGAAAAACCTCATGAATGTTACATGAAATATTTCTCTTTAAAAAAAAGCTGAAAAAAAAGCTGATCAAACCAATCTAAATAGTGTATGGGTGGGCGTGGCCAAATATGCTAATGAGCATGTTTGATTGATAGCCCTCTATTCATGGCGATCAACATGCCACTCGATTACAACATTAGACCAGAAAAAGGGAAAAAAAATGTATCTTTTTCTTTCCATCACAACTTTACGACAATTTTCATCAGGTCAATCCTTTTTCTCTTTTTTGGATGAACTGCATCTATTTGTAGTAATAATTTTTTTAAAAATAATAAAAAATTTTAAAAAATTGATTTAATTGTTTTTTTCCTCCACTCATGACCACTACATTGCCTGAAGGTTTAAGCTCCACCCACTTCACGATCACAACATATGTCCCTGAAAAGTATATTTATTTATTTATTTATTTATTTATTTATTCACTCATTCTTTTATGAAATCTTACATTTATGACCTTTTTATAAACAATAAATATAATTTTCCGACAAACCTTTCTATAAAAGTTTTTCTCGTTGCTACCCGTAAAATAAATATTTTCATTCCAACAATCGCTCAAGATTATTTATTTATTATAGATTTTATAAAATAAATATTTTATTTAAAAAGTCTTATTAAGTATGCCCATTTTTCTATTATACAAACCTCATTTGCATAAATAAATATACATTTTGAAAAAGTTCCAGTCCATAAAATATTTGACTGAATTCGATGATAGCAGAAGGTTTGGAGTTCGAATCCCACGAGTGGCACGAGAGCCACTTAGCAATTTCCCTATCAGGATAATGAAAGGATATCAAGACCCTTTAACTGGAGTGACTTCTGCCGGTCTTTTTTTTCTTCCCAGGCGTAATTAGGTTGATGCCTCCCCTGTGTGAGCGATAGCAAGAGTTCAGTTCGGTCTGCGCCTCAGTTTTCACTTCAATTATGTTTCCACTACCCGTGGCTCTCGCGTGAAAATTATAACAGCTTTCCCCATCGCGGGACTCACTTCCTCGGCTAATCGTTCATTATAAAGTTTCACCTGACTGTATATCGTGCATACTCATGCAGCAGCGTGTCACTCTACAAGACCATGCTTTAATGCATGACCAGCCGAACGCAACGGCAGAGTCATGTTTATGAAATAAAGGCCGCTCAACGGAGAAGAACACAGGCAATTACGGAAAAAAGAACGGCGCAAAACAAATGCAATGCAATTAGGAAAGCAATCTGGGCTGGAATTGGCTTTCCCTCAAAGAGCCGAGCTCTTCAAATAATTGCGTTTCACTTTTTAACACAAACAATAATTAATGCGGCCAGAAACCATCACATCTACCCACGATGCGCTTTGCATACATATATATATATATATATATATATATATATATATATTCTCTCAGGAGCCGGGATGGATTTTTGTCCCGCTGTGTTCCCTCAAAGTAAATACCAAGCCTCATGAAGCAGCTTTACGTATAATAACATGGAATCATGTCAAGAATTTTTGCTCAGCAGAAGATCGTACACTTGTACGTTAGTGAACTAGTAAATACAACAGAGGATCAAAGTTTCAGCTACTAGATAGTGATGAATTCTCGATTCTGATTGGTCCGATTCATTTTGGAAGACGTTACCATTTCTATATGTCTGGTGTTAAATAAAGAGATGTTTATTTAACATTTATAGAAGGAGTGTCCAGTTCCAGCGCTTTGTATCAGTCAGAGTTAAAGCTGTAACTTGAAGTTTTCCGATACGAGAGAGTTTTCCAGACGAAAGCCTGTGCAAGTGAATGTAGATGTTCCACAACATAACATGCACAACTTTAAATAGATAAAACGAACAAAAACACGTTGTGGTGTTATTTTAGAAAACATGGTGTTATAAAAATTTTTTTTTTAAAATCCCAATTTGGAAAAGTTCTCTATCCCAGTTTCCGACTGCACTCCAGTGCAACATTCGTCTCCGCCATTACAGACTCAACAAGTGTTAATAAGTGAGATTGAGGCTAACGTAGCTAACAAGTAATGATCTTTCGCAACCAAAAGCTTTCACGTAAATTCTTGATCAAATATAAATAAATAAATAACAAGCAATAATAATAATAATAATAAATGAAATAATACATGTATGGTAAATAAATATTGTTAGCATGTGGAGTCCATATTGACAAATTCAAGTGCTACAATTCAGCATTCAAGCTTCGGGAGGTGGAGCCTAGAGAGCGCCAAGGGAAAAAAGATCCCTGTGTAACCGCACAGCGTTCCGCTACATTCTGAAGTTTTGTTCATGTTGATATTTATAAACTATCGTAAGTCAAACCGCGTCCTAACCTGCACTGGTTAAGAACTGTTTCTGATTTGAGGCAGATATTTACAAACAATCGTGTGAGATTGATGTATGTTACTTGTTAGCTATTTTCGCATTGTATTTTCACAAATGGAACGTCCTGTTTGATATTTACATCCATTACATACATAAATCATGCTTAGTGCTAGTGCTCATTTCTCTGTGGAAACGTGGCTGAGCATTTTAAGTGAGAAAATGAAAGCGAGTGTGAGGGGACTGGATAACGCAGGAGACATGGACATCCTCAAGGTCATGCTTTTGTATTAAGAGATGAGCGATAGCCAGAGGGGAGATATCACAGAGCTGCTGAGATAATGCAAAGAAAAATTATCTCAACCTAATCTTCCTTTACACACACACACACACACGCATGCAAGCACACACACACACACACACACACTTCCTCCCTACAAACCACGAATGCATAATGTGCTACAGTCTTTTCGTTGATGGTTAACTCTGATGGCATTCATTCATAACTGTCAGCTCAGAATTGAATTATTTTGTGGGATGACTTCACACCACTCGTGTAGGCAATACTCATTGAGCTGAGGCGGTTGACAAATTGTTACAATATCTAATGATTTTTTTTCCCTTTTAGAATCCATTTAGGGTTTTAAAGAACTATTTTCATCAGCTCACTCATGTGAAAAGAAGCACAGAGAATGACCAAGCAGGGACGTCCATGTCCTTCTGAAAGCCCACAGAGAGCTCATATACTCTATTTAAAGGGTTCTTTGGTTTAACGCTTCTATTTAAAAACATATAACAGAGGATTTGTCTTGGAGTCTAGATCCTCAAATCCAGAGAAGATTCTAGGCTTTAAAAAAAATATAATGTTTGTGTCTTCAGTTTTCCTTTTTTTTTAAAGGTTTTAAGTCGGACATAGAAAATTCGACCAAAAACGATCCAAAAAGCTTTTTTTCAGTGTTTATTTTTTTAAACATGATGTTTGTTGTCTCAGGTTTCCACTTCAGAAAAAGAAAATGCTAGAACGCTAAGCATCTGGAGAACCCTGAAGGAACCCTTTTTTCCATAATCGAGATCCTCAAAAGCAGAGAAAGTTATAGGCATGAGAAAAAAAACGATGTTTGTCTCCCCGGGTTTCCCTTTTTATTTTAAGGTATTTATTTTCCTTGGAAATTTTATACAAGATCCAGGGTGAACCTCGAACACTAAAACCACTAACCATCCAAAGAACCCTGAAGGAACCCATTTCTAGAATCTTGAGCTTTAAAGCTGCAATGTGTAAGAAGAAGAATGTGACCATCTGACGAATTCATACTCCATAATCCAAACAAATAGGGGGCAGTAGATCACCAGAAAGTTGGGGTGTCCACCCTGATTGTAAGTAACAAGGAAAGCACAGTTCCTCCTCCCCCTTCCTCCCAAGTGCACCACCACCTATTATACCAAAGCTATCAATCAGAAAAAAACAACAACTACTAACTAACAGCAGGGCAAGAATACACAAAATCCGACCACGTTGCTGAAACTCTAGGAGCCGGTCAAGATAACACTGCTATCTTATGTGTGCCATAAACCTATAGCTTACTGAGCTCAGTTTATAGCAAGAAAACCGCCATAGCAACTCGCACATCAGTAGTGTACGAGACCGCTACGGCTCACAACACGGCAGATATGTAACCAAACCCACCTGATGCAGATTGAGTCCAAATTCACATCCTTTCTTCTCGGTAGAATTACTCGTGAAGTATTCATCGCATATCAAATGAAATGGCATGACTTGACCTTTCCAAAGTGGCTAGTTGCTTGTCTATGCGACGAAGTGTTAGCAAGAAAAATAATTTTGAATCTACATCAGATTTAATCATAGTTACAATCCGCATTCAGCTCTGCGTCCATCTCCACATGCATTACTCTTACTCGTGAACTCGTCGTTTCATAGATATGAAACATATCACAAGAAAGAGCAGAACTGGAGATTTGTAATGATGCTAGTCACATTTGTATTGTATTTGTACATACTGAAGTGATCTTGTCATAAAGACTGATCAAACTTCTGCAAAATATCTTGACTAATTTCTTCACCCATTTTCACACTCCTGATTCTCGGTTGAATAAGTCACAAAGTCCTTATCACTTCACGGCGTACCACATATATAAATAAAATAAACGGCAGAGTAGTGTTGTAGTACTTGACACTGGTCTTGGTCTCAAGACCACTTTTTGAATTTTTGTTACTGTTAACAGCCCTCACCCCTCCCCGCCCCCCTCCACACCCACTGGTCTGGTCCTGGTCTTGACTCGGTCTCACCCTGCTTTGGTCTAGAGAAAATCTAGAGAAAATTCTGGACTTTAAAAAACTTTAAAGTTTTTTCTTTACTGTAAGGTATTTTAGGGTACCAAGCTGAACTTAGAACACAAACCATTAAACCATCCAAACAAACCTGAAGAAAGGCTTTTTTCATGTGTGGGCCAGGTTGAACCTAAATACAACCATCAACCATCCAACGAATCCTGAACGAATGTTTTTTTTTCCAGAGTTGAGATCCTCAACTCCAATGAAAAATGTTTGTTTTCCTCAGATTTCCCAGTGATGCAAGTGAAGATTGACATCTCACGCCAGCAGGTGGAGAAGATCTTTGGGCTGGAGGATTACTGGTGCCAGTGTGTGGCCTGGAGCACTACAGGAACCCAGAAGAGCCAAAAGGCTTACGTGCGCATCGCCTGTGAGTTATCCGAACCATCAAAACCAGAACCAAAATGCTAAATCCAGGGCATTATGTCCAGGGGTAAAAGTTTATAATTCAGCAAGATTCAAAATAGACTTGCTTTAATGAAATGGTTCCACGTACTCCATATGTAGTTCATCAACTGAGACGTGTACTGTTAGGTATCCAGCATTGCTTCTTTCATTTTGAAAAGATGCGGTAGCTGATTTCACACACTGAAGAGGAAGCACGTGCTAACCTTTACCCTCCCTGCTTGGTAGGAAAGAACTAGCTTGTGTAAAGTGAAAATGCGAGGCAGGATGCATAAACTAGTGTGGATAATCCAAGTATAATCCAAGAGCCATTGTTACCCAAAGTCTGGAGCTGGGGTGAAAACAAAGGCAGATAGAATAACACAAGGGTAATCCATAATAAACTTAACAAATCACAGTAAGAGGAACAGAAAAAAAGAGAGCAGAAATAATCAAACAAATCAAGGTAAGACATGGAACAGGTGAACACATTAGGATAGTCAGCCAATGTAAGAACTGTAGAGAGAAGTGAATCAAAATAAAAACTCAACATATGGGGTATTTCTGAGCTAGTGGGTGGGTATTGGAAATTACCCAAAAGAAATGGGGAGAAAATGATGTTAAAAAAGAGATTAAACAGATTAATAGTGTCATTTCAAGCAAGTTTAGGAAAGATTTGCAAGATTATAAAGGCATGCAAAAAAGTTAAGGTAAGATACACAGTACATTCATTATCACAGACATTTGAAAGATGCAAAAACATGTCTCAGTGGAATATCTAGATTTCAGCCAGTAACCAGTGAACATCAACATCTTTTCAGAAACATAGAAAAGGCAACAATCGTGGACAAATCTGAGCAGACAATGACTGACCAAAAGTAAACCACTTACAGTGACTGGCCTAGTTATGGACATCCATGAACAAGTCCGGTCACTCAGTACTCACTGTCTGTCTGCTGCCATCCTCATAGTTGAGGGTCGGCGATCCAGGAAGCCGTCAGCTAGCTTCCATGAATTCTCTTGGGTGATTATAGCACACCAGAGGGACCCAA
>JAOTRR010000027.1:12167189-12177946 GCA_028570945.1 Gogo arcuatus | reverse complement strand
TGCATGTCTTTGGACTGTGGGAGGAAACTGGAGCACCCGGAGGAAACCCACGCAGTCACGAGAAGAACATGCAGGAGAACTCCACACTGAAAGGCCCCGGTCAGCTGCTGGGCTCGAACCCGGAACCTTCTTGCTGTGAGGCAACAGCGCTAACCAGTACTCACTGGGATCGCCCATTCCCAAGAGTGAATCCCATGAATGCCAGGCATGAGGCGGGACTCCATTCTGGATGGGATTCCATTTTATTCAGCACTTCAGTGCAGAAAAAAGTCAGATGTCAGAAACGGAATGTTTGTGTAAATGTCTTTTTTTCTACCAAACCATTTTCCTATAATGAGTCTCTTGCTCTTGTGGAATTTGCTGTTACTGACACTCTGCAATAAAAAAATTGTTTCAGAATTGCATTTGGCCAATCAGTCTAACCACTCGAGCCATGTGTTCCCCGAGGCTGATTGATTCAGATGGGTTTGTACGACTTATTTAATGTTTGATTGGGAAGTTTGATCGGAATAAGCCTGCGGCGTGGTAATCCACTAATCTGCGACGGCGCACTCGTTAATTGCATCGAGAGGCCGCACGGCTTCCATATCTGTCACTGTGATAATGCGATTAGGCTCCAGAAGAATCACGTGTGGGCCAGTTATCATGTGGCCTCACGCAGGAAGAGGGGACGCTTCATTTTGCTGCTAATGTGTCAGACAATGCAGTCATCACCAATCCGAGGCTATATTTGTTGCTGAGAGCTCCTTGCAATCAAACCGGATTTGTCATGCGTCTCAGCGTGCTATTTTCGAAATCTGCCACGAGAACAAAGAGGGCGTCACTCTCGTCTTTGGCGTCAAATGTCTGAAGACGAGACACTCTTAAGTTGCTTGGGATTTTTATAGCCCTGTTAATCTCATCATAAACATGTAGCGTTTAAAACAGAAAGTGGGGAAAGAAATGGATGCTTTCAATTCGACCTTGTTCGAGTTCTGCCTGTCTGATCAGGACGAAAATTGTCCACACTGTCCAGCGTGTCGCCCCGAACCGTTAAATCCAGTTTAATTAAAATGAATGAGGTGGGGCTTCTTGTCAGCGCTGCCATGATTGTTCTGGACAGGCGTGCAAAATGACTGGCAGTGATGTCTTCACACACAAACTCCATTTCGCTGATATTCTGATATTCCACAAGGCCAGCCATCTCCACGGGCACCTCTTTGATGAACATTTATGCAAAAATTGTTTTGAAAACATTCTGCGCTATGACTCGAACTCTGTATATTGGCTATAACATGATTTGGAGCGCCAAATTCAATCTGAATTCCATCAACACTTGTGTCAGTAGCCTGTGGGTATAGGATGCATACTGTGGTGCGCGCGTGTGTGTGTGTGGATCTCTCATTGTAGAAAATGTGCACTGTGTGTGGTGTGTATGTGTGTGTGAAAGGGCTAGAGAGGAATAATGCAATTGCTCTCGGTTGATGCTCGGCCCATGGGCTACAGCCATCCTCGAACGCATCCAAGCAGCTCAAAATAAGCTCTAGGACCTGCGCTATGGTTCGATCTCATGCAGGTGGATCATCGCAAGCTCCAAAACAAACAAACAAGCCAGCAAACAACGGCTGTAAACAAGACTGCTGACGTTTGTGCCAAGTTCTGGAGAAACCTTCACCTTCCTGTCATAACTAGACTTGCTAGATGTGTTGTGCAGCATGGCTTTGGGTTGCTTTTAGAGGACATGTTAAAGGTTATCCTGATGTCTTTAAATGTAAAAAGTTTAAAGACCTTGTTTCACTGCAGTTGTTGCTGTCCGGATGCAAGGTATTTGATCAGATCGACTTGTTTCTGATCTGATTAGTGACAACGTGTGTGTTTATTCTCTGCTTCAAATTCACTACGAAACAAAACAAAACATTTCAAATCACCTTATTTATATTCATGAACTAATCACTAACTAATTAATTAAAGCATTAAAAGCCATGGCAGTTGCTTATCTACACAAATATTTGTCGCGTAGCCCTGCTCCTTAAAAAAACAAAGATTCCCGTTTTTGCTCGACAGATCTGAGGAAGAACTTTGAGGAGGAGCCGTTGGGCAAAGAGGTGGCGCTCAACCAGGAAGTGCTTCTCCGCTGCCATCCTCCAGAGGGTGTCCCCACTGCTGAGGTGAGAGCAACTTCTTTATCAGTGAAGCCATCTGCTAATTATTCCACTCGTCTGATTTAGCCTCGTGTCTGTATCAGCCAGTGTTTCACCATGAGAGAGGTTCCTGCTTTTTGGCACGTCAGTTTGCTCCATTAATAATGTAGGCAGTTTTGCGTAGGGCACAGGACTGGACCAGACTGCGTCCAGCTGCTTCTGCTCACGCTGCGGCCTAATAACAACAGCAGCTCCTGCAGACATTTGCCGCATGAAATATTCAGCTCCAAGCTGACTCGGTTCTGCCTGCCAACATATCCCAAACTGACTGAATACTCAATATTTCAATATTTTTGGTGAGTCTTCAGCTGTGGTTGGAAAGATCAGAGCTAATCCTCCATCCTGCTCCCCAGTGACAAAATTAAACTCAGATGTCAAAGGGGAACCAAACAGAGACCGTGAAAATGGCTTTTTATTGTTTGCGTGTGTGTGTGTGTGTTTGATTCTCCAGGTGGAATGGCAGAGGAACGACGAGTTGATCGACCCCAAGACTGACCCCAATTTCTTCATCACAGTGGACAATAATCTCATCATCAAACAAGCCCGGTTGGCCGACACCGGCAACTACACCTGCGTGGCCAAGAACATTGTGGCGCGACGGAAAAGCTCCTCAGCCGCCGTGATTGTCTACGGTGCGTCTCTCCTTCAGCTCCTCGTCCCTTTTCACACACTCTATAGCTTTCACCTATTCGACAGATACACAAAACTCAGAGATGGAGTTTGACCTCAAGAGGAGAGAGTAAATCACTTGAAGCCAGGTTGATAGACAGCTTCATCTGAAGCACAGGAGATTTAAAAAAAAAAAAAAAAAAAACGACTTAGCCAAAAGCATCAGCACTAATAACTGCATGCAAAGGCTATAAATGGGTTCAAATTTATTGTATACGCTCAACTAAGAGGTGATGGATGTAAAGCTGTCATTCATTCAATTGAATCATTAGCAATAACTTTTCAAAACTGACTTATCATCAGCTACAAGATTTTTCAGTCCTATGGGTAGCTGTAGAAGCCATACGGTATGTACTTCAGTCAGATTTTGACTTTATTTTTACTCTACCACGAGCTAAATTCAATAGATAGCGAGCAAACTTGGTAGCATAGTAGACAGTCTAAAAGTTTGGATCCTGAAGAACAACAAAACTAGAATGACGGGTGTGTGTATATATGTGCAAAATTATATACACAATATACAGTATGCACAACATTTACAAAATACTAATATATTTAAAAGCGCTAAGAACATGCTAGAAAGTATGCTAACGTAGCATTTGTGAAAACAAGCTGATTGAAAACTTAGGATTCAAAAATGAATTACGTTTCATCTTGGACTTTGTCTTTTTCCGACGTTTAAAAAGAATTTTTAGCTTTGTATATGAGTATATACTGTATATCATATAAGAAACATTATATAGAGTGAAAGATTGAGGTATTGATGTTGACATGCTACGCGTGATGGCTACACACTGACACTTTGAGTCAATATTTTAACGACATGTCACTGTCATGAATAAGAGAGCAACTTTGGGAACCAAGCCTGTTAAAATATGTCAGGTTCCAATTCAGCTGCAAAATATTAGCAACCACTTCTGATATTAGCAAAGCATACATGACTAGCTCGATAAATCCTGATGTCGCTAGCTCTTCCACAGCCGTGCGTCTTCTCTCTGGACGCCGGTACCGAAATTGGGTAATGAATTGCCTTGATAAGCTAGCTGACCTTTATTGTTATGCACAGCCTCAGCCTATTCCTTATTGCAGACGGAGGTCCCAGGACTCCTCGGACTAAAGCTAGCATATATTAAAGGCACGTAATGGGATCAGCTAATCAGGGCACAGTCAGTCAGTAACGCGAGGCAGAAATCGAGTTCTGGTCCCCAGGAAGGACACGGGAAAGAGTTTCACCTTTATCTGTTTTATATTTAACTGCCACTTATCAACTGAGTTATTAGTCATAATGAGAAGGACAAGACGGCGACAGGACTTTCCTTGTTTTGTTTTTTTTCACAAGAACTTCAGATATAATCCAAAAAAATCTGTGGTTTAATAATAAAGAAGTTATTTGTACGGAAAAGGAAAGCCTATTTTTTTTCTTTCTTTTTTTTGCATCATTAATCAGAGGCAGAAAAACAGCGAGTGAATGATAAATCTGCCTCGTACAATTTGCGCCATTTGCCTCCATTGAAAAAATTAATTACAGGAAAAAAATCTTTTGAATAGCTTTTCATCAAAAGGAACTATTAGACCCGATCCTGTTATTTTTTTTCCCTCCCGCTACGGCTTCACATTAAAATGTCAGTTTACTCATGTGAAGCTTTGCCAGAGCTCTCATTGGCTGTAGGGTAAGGGCTGTTATTAAAGCCGTGACAAAGAAGGGTAGAGATGCATTTTAACGAAGCCGGCTTTGACGTGGCTCGACTGTGTGCTAAGAGGTAATCAGGGCCCTCTCGCCAGCCACCGCCGCGCAATTTCCCTCTCGGCGGTGGGCAATCACTGGCGCTAGAGAGGCTCCGGAAGTGATTCAGCCTGTGAATTAGGAGCCCTCAGCAGCCTGACTGGTGATCAAGGCTCCCTGACAACAAATCAGTCCCGAACAGAAGAAATCAGATTTCCTTTGAGCTTTGAGAGAGAAGCAGAAAGGAGACGTGAGGCTTGATTAAAAACACAGCGTGAACTTTGGACTCGGGATCATCGTACAATCCTCCAGGCTTATACCCTTCACGTATGTGATGTATTGGCGTCTCGGACTACACAAGGGAAATGAAACCGGTGTTAAAACAGGCTTGTTTTGAATTGAATAATTGGTGTGTGTGGTTCAGCAAGGAACACACCTTTAAAGAAGCTGATTGATTGCAGACGTTGTGGTTTGACAAGGGCATCAGAGCCGTAGGATGTGCTTTAATTCTCACAGCCAATTTGTTGTGGAAAAACTCCACCTCCACTTGCCTTTAGAAGCGCTTATCATGCAAACGACCATTAGCATTAGCATTAGCATTAGTATTAGTATTGCTTATGGTCCCCAACTGGGGTTGACTAAAGCTCAAACTTCTAAATTCTTCAGAAGTAGAAGTACACTTATAATGATGATATTATTGCAAATTCGCAAAGAAATGGATCCTGTTTGTTTCCACGTTTTTCTGGCCCGGAAATTAGCTCCGCCCACAGCGTTAACCGAAGTGATTTAAAGATAATTTCTACAGCATATCTCGTTTTAGCAGAAATGATGGGATGAGTTTAATGGAAGATAAAGGCTTGTTAATGTTTTTGTCGAAATTGCAGTTCACTTCGCAGGCAGCAGAGGGCTCTAAAAATGACAAAAACTTTTTGTAATTTGAATTATTTCCAATAATTCAGTGTCTGACAAAATATTTGCATGTAATCTTGTTTGGGACAGACAAAACACACTCCTTATTTGCTTATTCGCTATAGCCGTTGTGTACAGTCACTGCCATTAACCGGGGATTATTATCGTTGAATCCAGTATATTAGCGCAGTACATCAAATATGTCGTGAATAAAACCCTTGCCGTCATGATGCTGTAGGAAAAAAATCAGCGACAGGGTGGTGTGATGGAGTGGAGTTACTGTTACTGGAATCAAATAAATATTTTAGTCCTCTTATACCACAGCAATTTGACAATGTTTACGAAACAAGCTACTTCAAGCTGGTTCATGTTATTGTTTGTGTTGTAGCAGTTATAAACAGTCGCTCTTTCATCAACCTCTGGGTTTTTCTCTTTCTTGAATTTAATAAGACTTTGGTGAAGTGTGAACTGTTCACCTTCTCAGAGTGTCATATCGCAGCCAACACGTGATCAACCAAATAATACTCCAGCATATCCTTCATTTTCACCAGATGTTAGGCATTATGAGCAGCTGCAAGCAAATCCTCCCATCATTCGGAATAATGAAATTATTTCCCAAAGCAGCCGTATTGGCCCTGAGCAGAAAAGCCCCAAGCAGAACAAACAAGCTCTCAAGGAAATTTGGCAACTGGCATGAAAGTAAAAGAAGTCGACGCACAATATTTTCATCTGATTATAATATATTCTTTCACAAAGCCATAGAATGAGTCACTATCAAAGCACTTGTATTCTGAGAGCATGCAAACTGTACGGGAAAAGTTTTTAATGAGGACACAAGTCAAGACACAAACTCTGAGTAGAAAATGTTCGTTCTGTCATGTACTATATAATGTATAAAACATGAAATATCTTAGTCATAGCTGCCTGACGGCATTACAGTATCACAAGCCGAATAAGTAAAAAAACCATGAATTTCAGCACTGAGGCACCTTACAGCACTGAATTCCTGATTGTGATTGAGCAGAAGGTGTAGAAATTTCTAGAACACCAAAGGAAAACTGCAGTTGTTGGCAGATTGCTGTGGTCTAAGAGGATAAGAGGAATAAACCACTTTCATAATTAACTAATCAACTTCAGGGTGGGAACAGTAACGACGTTTTGTCAGACAACACCGTCATTGATTATTTTCCTGTCACAGCACGTCCCCAAGTGTTTTATCTCTTATATCAATAACACTAAGTCACTAACACTTGTATAAGTCGATTACTCAGCGTACTACCCAATGTTTAGGAGGAAAATTTAAAAAAAGAGCGACAAATAAAGGAGTATGTTTATTTTTTTTGTCCTAACCCTAACCCCAATATGTGCGTATTTTGGAATTTGATTTTCATATGATGACAGCCCTAACTGTTATGTCTCGAGTTAACGCTAATGATGAGACCTCTGATTCGTTTCCGCATGGTGAAAGGTGTTGCTCGTCGGGTAACCCTGACTTGCTGTGTTCGTTTCTTTGGTGGGCGAGCAGTGAACGGCGGGTGGTCCACGTGGGCCACGTGGTCGGCATGCAGCGCCGTGTGCGGCCGCGGCTGGCAGAAGAGGAGCCGGAGCTGCACTAACCCTGCCCCCCTGAACGGAGGCTCCGCCTGCGAGGGCCAGAGCGTCCAGACGAGCGCCTGCATGGCCACCTGTCCAGGTAAACGCCCACCGAGCTCGCTTCCTAGTGCGCTGTGTGGCAACGTTGCTGGAAAAAAAAAACAGCTTCGACTAGCGTACCTGGATTAACGAGTAAGGTTTAGCTTAATGATCTACCATCATTAACGTGCTGATCTCCATAAACCGGCTGGTCTAAGCTGTTTTTTTCGCCTATGTTGTAGTGGTGGATCTATGTGCTACGATTCTCTGTGCGCTGTAGAAACTGTGCCTCTGAGATGTCATTCAGTTTCCCCACCGCTACATCGGCCTGTCAGCGTATCTCTTCCCTTTCATCGTCAGATCACTGCTTCACCTAACGTTAACTTATGCGAAAGTTCAGCACGTCACTCTCTCCATGCACAAAACATAGACAACTGACAGTGAACAGGATCGGTTTCAGTCACAGTGGACTGGCAAGTGCTTGTAAAAAAAAATGTACTCCTTTTTGGACAAAAATAAAATGTCTTATTTAAGCAGTAGCAGGAACAATGATGTTATTTTGTTCTCTTATGCTTAGCTAGCCTTAAAGGCAGTTGTGAACACTTTCTATGAAGGCCATATACTTAATTATCCATGAACATGTTCATAGCGTCCTATAATATATTCATAGTGCAGTATAATTTTTCTATGAAAATGCATTGAACTTTTTACACAGTGTTTATTATGCATTATGAAGTGTTTGGAACACAATTATAATGCTAACAGCATGAAAGAAACTCAGTGTCAGTTTGAAGAGTTGGTAAGGCTTTCTATATGTGTAATAAGCTATGAATATATTCATAACCTGTTATAATGCATTCATAAGGAATTGCATACTGTATTATAATCATTTGTGAAAAAGCATTACAGTTTATTCATTTCATTTGTTATAAACAACAACAACAGCAGCAAGACAGGTCTTGTGATGCTCTTGTTAATTGTTTTTGCTTTTATAATGTGTTATGAACACTACTTACATAACATATGTTAACAATTCATAATGCATAATAAAGATGGGGGTCATAATTCATTGTAACTTTGACCTCACTGAAATGTTTCATTGTTCTTTGCATTATGTATGTTAATAACTGCAGTATTCATCATTTTATTATGTTTTAGGTGAAAGTTTGGTTTTGTTTCAGTCGTGAAGAAATGTAATATTGTAAATGCTGACGTTTTCATAATCTTTAAACATATTATTCTTATTCTTACAGATCGTTATAAATGTGGCCTTTGTAGAAAGTGTGCTGTTTACTTTCGCAAAAACAGATTTACACCATTTCCAGCCAATACATGCTCGAGCTCTGAAGTTTTGCTCTGAAGTACTGTAAATCTGTCTCACCCAAAATCTTTTCTTTAAATCTCTGTGTAGTTCATCATTTAAAATAACCATATTATGTTTATGGTCAAATGTGGTATCACCCTGTAAACCTTATAAGAGATTGACATATCACTTAGGGCCTCCAAGCCACTAGGGGGCGTTGTAAGAATGCATTATTTTTTAAAAAATATAATAAATAACCTTAAACTATATACAGTAATGTAGTTACTTTGAATGTAAATGTGAAAATAAATACTGTCTAAATATATATTAGATTTTATATGAGGTTCCAGAAATCATATGAAAGAATAAACAAATGTACAGTAGGCCTATATTTTGTTCAGGTTTATTTTAACACTGAATTTTACGCACTTTACAGTTGTAAATATGGAGAGGCGGAGCCAATGAGTGATACTGAACTGAGCCGAACTCTGCTGAGGTAATAGAGATCCTCGGTTGATCCAAAATGGCCGCCTCTTTAACCGCACAGTGTTTAGCTACATGGTTAGCTGTACCCCTTTAAACTTTGGGAGGCGGGGCCAGTAGGGGTGGAGCGATACCAATGTGCACTGAGTTAAAAGTGATCCATAGTTTAATCCAAAATGGCCACCTTTTTAATGGTAAAGAGTTCAGGTATATGTTCAGCCACATCATCAGTGAAGATATCAGACATTTCAGATTTTGGGTCAGATTTTCGGTGAACTTCAGCATGAAACTAAACATAAAGCAGACGTCAGACATGAAAGACGTTCTGGCTGATCGACTGCTTTTACGAGCTAGCGGATTTTGCAGCATGCTGTCCATGGTTGCTTGGCCTGACGCATGTGGTGTTTATTATTCATGGCTAATCCTCATGCTTTTTATTTGCTGTGCGTGCTTTGCTGTTGCCACATGCGGACTCGGTGCCTTGCTGCGAGTCAGCCAGATTTCGAGATACGGCCGAGCTGCTTGTGCACTCATGAGCATTAGTGTGCGATTTCACGCAGCGTGCTACTAACACAAACACACACACATACAGAGAGAGGGAGAGGGAGAGAGAGAGAGCAGCATGACTGGTTATCCTCGGTTTTTATCGATTGTATGCAGTTTGAAATGATGAAGCTTTGCTTCCACACTGATGTCAGAGACATGACCGTCTCCTGGCGGCACGGTTCATTGCTAACACAGCATTATGAAAGCATTAGTGCCAAGCGGGAAAAAAAAATAAGCCAAATGGTGACAAAAATCGAATCTGTCAGCTGTAGCTCCATCCCTTTCTGTCTCCGTCCGAGCTCAGCTACTTAAGCCTATCTCCTGTTTCGGTATGCAACACACAGTGTAATTTAATAAGACACCACACAGTAAGTAAATGAAGCCTCGAAACAATACAGCAGGCAAGAGGGGCATCACAGCAATCCAGTGGGAGTTTTAGCGTGTGGATGGATTTCACATGATTAGGGCACAAATAGCATCATCCTGCAGCGAGGGAGAAGGAGGAAGCTGAGGGAAAGAGAAGGTGGAGGAAATGAGGAAATGTAAATAGACTGCACGTGAGAAGAAAGATTTGATTTGGACAAATGAGAAGGAGGAAAAGAGGGAGAAGTGACATAGGAAGGGGAGAAGTAAAGAAAAGGTCTGTATTGTGGTAAAGCATGGCAGTTGCCACCCCATATGTTGTGCTTGCCTCCCCAGTTGACACCCCAAATCTCCTATTTCCCTAATTTTAACATTCACACAGCTAAAGTACATTTTTAGAAAATAGGGGTTAAACTGAACACTGAGAATCGGTTATTTAGTTTGCCTTTCTGGGGAACTTTTAAAGGCAGATTGAACAGGAACTGTAAACTATAAAAATTTGGCATCATGTCCACATGAAAATGACGTTTTGACATTCTGTTACTGATCTGGCATGTGAACGTTTTTGTGTGGAAGCAGATATTTTTTGAAAACGTAGATGTGAACGGAGGTATTTTTTAAAAACTTTTGCGTGTCTGGAAATATTTTTGAAAAGTATTTGTGTGGACGGAGATATTTTCAAAAACATTTGTGCGGACGAAGATGTTTTCGAAAATGTTTGTGCAGATGGAGATATTTTTGAAAACATTTGTGCAGACGAAGATGTTTTTGAAAATGTTTGTGCGGAAGATGTTTTTGAAAACGTTTGTGCGGACGAAGATATTTTCGAAAACGTTTGTGCAGATGAAGATATTTTTGAAAAGTTTGTGCGGAAGATGTTTTTGAAAACGTTTCTGCGGACGAAGATGTTTTCGAAAACGTTTGTGCGGACGAAGATGTTTTCGAAAAC
>JAOTRR010000027.1:12143809-12158733 GCA_028570945.1 Gogo arcuatus | reverse complement strand
TGTGTGTGTGTGTGTGTGTGTGTGTGTGTGTGTGTGTGTGTGTGTGTGTGGCTCAATCAGCTCAGGCTCAGACCTGTAATAACCACATATTCTATACTACCTGTAATGCTCTTATGATTTAGTAATGCTATTTTCTGTGATTTGTTTCTGTGTGTGTGTGTGTGTGTGTGTGTGTGTGTGTGTTAGTGGATGGAGGCTGGAGCGTGTGGAGTAAATGGTCAGCGTGCGGGGCCGACTGTACCATGTGGAGGAGTAGGGAGTGTACCCAGCCTGCACCGGGTACCGGTGGCAAAACGTGCCAGGGTCTCGACCTGCATTCACAAAACTGTACGAGCGAACAGTGTCCACAAAGTGAGTACAGAACTAACATACTGTTACACAATACACAGATTTACACAATTTCACACAAATGAGTCAGTGAATCAGTGTGGGGAATTTGCTACTTTAACCAGTACATTTTAGCTATGAGTTCTGTTGGTTTAGCAAGATCATTGCTAAAACAGTCATAGCAACCTTTTGTATTTCTCCATAATTTGATGTCACTCTGTGCCAGCATCGGACTCAGGTTGGACTCAGGTAGGAGGTGTGGCCCAAAGTAATTCGGTCGATAAATAATACTTACTGTATATACACAGGTTTATATTAATGCACCTGATCTAATACTTTATCATTTCTATAGTAACGACTCAGTCAGAGGGAATCTCATGAAGGATGCTCCACATAATCTAAGTCTTATAATAAATTTAGGAGACGTTTATTTAATGTTCATGGAAAGAATCTCTAGTGTCAGCACTTTGTAACAGTCAGGATAGGAAAGTCTTCAGGATAGAGGACTTTGCATTTTTTTTTTTTAATAAGATGACAAACTCCATTTTTTTTTTGTCTTATTAACTTCAAGAAAAAGTAAAGGAATGACTGTTTATAGCTACCATAACTTGTTTCATGTGATGTAACTATAAATGGATAAAAAGTATGACGTCTTTCTTTCATGAATTTTTTTAAAAATTGTCATTGTTGGCAGATAAGAGGAATAAAACATTTCAGGATGTCCTGTTATTGGAAAACAATCAATGCCAGAGTGGTAACAGTAACTTCTCTTTGTGTCATGGCACATCACACCAACCCGGGTTGATTATTTTCTTATAACAGCACACTCCATAAGTGGTTTATTCCTGACAAGTTGTGTTACTAAGCCAAACAACGCCCTGTGGATTGGGAGTGTGATTACTGAACAAAGCTAAAATGTTGTCAAGTTTCTATTTTTTTAATCTTTATGTTCTGGTAAAGTAAAAATGATACACCATGTGACTTTATGTATGTGCTTAGCATAGTCTCAGTAATCAGCATTACAATAAAAAAATATATTTTGAAAAATTACTTTTTAGATTTGAGATTATCCAGACAGGATCAAAGTGAAAGAAAATGACTCATTTGCTTTCTGTCTTATTTCTACCCCGCCTGTGAATACACATCAGGAAGCACAGGAAGTTACAGTTGCAGATATTTTCCTGTAAAATATAATGAATTGGTCTGGGTCAGTGGGAAAGAGCATTGCTAATCAGTGAACAAAACATGAGTAATAATTTAGCAAAGCATGAGCACAAGTGTAAAATGAAGTCACTGATGTGTGAACAGGATATTAAGAGTTTTCCCAAACAATTACAAATGTATTTTATTTTTGTATCTTGACTTTTGTTCAGGTTTTTTTTGTGTTTATTTTCATAATTGATGAAATCAGCTGTTCATTTTTGGACTCTACTGCAGTGTGAACAAATCTGATTAAATCAGTTTATCATCACATGGTCTTCCTCCATCTTCCTCTCATCTCATTTCCTCTTCCTCTGTTGTTCTTTTCTATTTTGCCCCCATTCCTATCTATTGTCTTTTTCTGCTTTCTTTTCATTTTCTGCTTCCCTTCTGTCTCTGTCCTGTTTTTGTTTACTGCCTGACCTTTTTCCTTCTTCTTATCATTTCCATTGTTTCTCAAGCAGGATCCTTTCCTGATCTCACCCCTCCATTCTTTTTCCGTCTATTTCCTTAGTAATTTAATTTTTATCTCCACACCCTCCTCTTTTCCTTCCTTATTTTTTCTCCTTTCTTTTATTTTCTTCCAGTTTTTCTCCTGACATCCCCTTGTTTATCTTTTTTTCCTTTTCCTTTTCCCAATTTTCTCCATTCCCTATTCCTTGTTCTCTCAAGCGTTTGGAAGATTTTTTTTAAATTAATTTCTTGTTCTGTCTTCTCATCTTCCTAACCTTTTTTCTTCCTTTTCTTATTCTTTCTTTTCTTCTTCTCTTCCTCTTTTCTCCTGACCTCTCCTCTTTTCCTATCGTTTTCTTCCCTATTTTTTATTCTTTTTCCTCTTTTCCATTCTCTCCATTTCTTCCTCCTCGCATTTTTCTTATTTTTTTTATCATTTATTTTTTCTTCTCCTTCTCTTTAACTCTTCCACGTTTTCTCATGACCTCTCCTCCTTTCCTTCCCATTCTCTTCATTTCCTCTTCTTCTCCTTTTTCCTTCTTTCTTTTTCCTTTTTTCTGGCCTTTCCTCTCCCTCACCTATTTCTTTCTTCTTTTCTTTTCCTCATTTTTTCCTGATCCCTCCACTTCTCCTTTCCTTCCCTCAACCTATCAATTTTCTTTCCCATTCTTCTCCTCCATTTCCTCGACCCTCTTTATCTCCTTCCTTTTTTCCTTTTCCTCTTCCAATGTTTTCTCTTGACAAATATTCCTTTCCTTTCCGTCTATTTTTTCCTGACTTCTACTCTTCTTCCTGTTTTTTTTCTTTTGCTATCCTTTCATTTTCCCCCTCTTCTTTTCTTTTCCTCATCCACCTCCTCTCCTTTTCCATACCTCACCCTTTTGTTTTCCTCTTTCTCTCCATTTGAGAAATCTTGCTTTAAAAACTGAATTTTGGGTGCACAGACTCAGAGCAAACGTTTTACCCATGTTCCCCTCCTCTGTTTTAGTTTGTCAGCAGGTCATGGCTGAAAACACGCTTCAATTATTCATCACATACAGAATTTTGCATAAAATAATGGCCTACATTTCTGCATTCTTAACCACACTGCCACTTGATGCAAACTTGTAAACACACAGTGCCAAACTCTGTACTGTCCCTCCTCAGGGGTTGTGGAGATATCCAGCCAAACTCCATACAAAGAAAAAGAGTCTGAAACAGTGCCCTACTCCAAAATCCCTACTTCTTATTATAAGTATTCCACTCCAGCTAGAGAACTTTGTTTGGAAACTAACTTAGCACAATGCATGAGTTTATTCAATATACAATACACTAACAACTATTGGTTTTCACTCACAATGCTGGCAATCAGAGCGAAACAGAACTACTTCCTGTTTCCAGTGAGTGATCTTAGCTCGTCAGTCCACATGGCAGTGTCTTTGAATGACCAGTACAATGTCTTAAACAAAGAGTGATAGAAATAAAAAGAGAGGTTGCATGGATGCTGTTTCATAGATGAATGGAGACGTGATGAGAGGTTTCTGTTTTTCCCAAAGTAGAGTTCATGCCTCAGTCCTCACTGTGGTTTGAAGTGATACTGAAAGAATGGAAAGTAGATGTTTAGCATTCATCTGCTTCATGGTTGAGGTGCCAGTCAGAAAACTCACAAGCTGCTTTTCCCCCAACATGGTGCTGGAGCGAGCACACAATCTCAAACCATTCTTGTGATTTTTTCCACCAAAACAGATGGTAGCACCAGATTCCAGCACCAGAAGTAGTAATGCCAGGAGCTTGGGCGGGGCTTATTACGTCAACCTGACAACAAGTTTGAAACAAAACCACCATTAAACAATAAATAAAATAGAGAAAAGGATGAACAGTGAAGATTTTGAAATTTTGAACAAATATGGTACAAATAAGAGAAATCAAGATCACAGCTCTGAATGAGTGATCTGTAGGGCAAAAAAACATTTTACTATCAGTTGCAATGACGTTAATGGAAGTTATACCACTAACACTAAACTCCAAGCATTTGTGCTAACAAGTACGTATAGCATTTTGATTTGGACCACATTTGAGTTCTCATGTGTTCTTCTAAGTGGAGGCAAATCCATAATTCTGCTCACCAGACCAAAGAGTTAATTCGAGACAACATCCTCAGTTAAATGATACATATGTGGAACTATGAAATGTGGCAATAACTCTGAGAACTTGAGTTGTTTGAGTTTTGGACAGCTTCTACTTTGCACTAGAGAGCCAGACCCCCACCCCCCACCCCCGCCACTAACAACTCTTGTTTGAAAACAAGAGTCAGGAGTTGTCGAATAGTACTGAGGAGATGAGGATGTGATGGTACAGAAGCTGTATCACTAGTGGAGAAAGAGAAAGATGGGAATTCACAAGTTAACTAAGAAGAAGCTGGAGCTTCAACCATGATCTTTTTCCTCAAACCACAGTTGAAACCAAAGCCCCTTCATAAAAAATTTACATTCAGTAATTAGGGAGACTTATAAAAACTGCTGACAACTGAGACAGCATGGAGCTAAAGGGCCCAACATTGGTGGATCACTAGCTTAAAACCTTACCCACTGAACCACCACTGCGCACTAATTATTTATTGACTCCAAGAAACACTATAGTTCTGTGAAGGTAAGAATATTCATCAGTATGCAAGAATCAAATGACATGGGAGTTGTAGCGCATGCTAAACAAGTTACACTACAGTAGATGCTGGCTAATTCCTTGGATGAGCAAGAGCCCAGCCCTGGTGTTTTTTGAAAACAAAAAAAAAAGACTACAGGAATTGAATCTCCAGGACTACAAGAATTTAAATCTCCTCCGCTCAAACTCCCTGGTGCTAAATCAGTGTAACCCGTAACACAATCTCATCTTACAGTCAGCCGAGCATGGAGGCTTAGTGAACACCGATTTTCATTTTGTTTTCGTCTGCTGCAGTCACTGAAGACTATATATACACACACACACACACACACACACACACACACACAACCCTGTTTAAATCATATCCCACCATCCCACCACTCAGTGATGGTACAGTGTCCAAGGGCATTAGGTTGTGAGCTTAGGCTAGGCTTGCATCACCAAGCTATTGTTATTTTAACTCTTGTCAGATGTCTATAGAATCACAGATCTTTAGATATAGGTTTCTAAAGTTTTAGGGAAGTAATACAACATTTAGGGGAATGCTGTTACTGGAAAATAATCAATAATTTGACACCATTACACATCAACAGATTTTACCTTCCTCTTTGACTTTCTTAATTTTTTTTATTTCTTCAGCAAAGCAGAATGGCAGGACAGCTACACTGTCATTCTTGTAGCAATCTGTTTCCAGTCAATGATTGTCCATAGACAATAAGTCTGTGATATATCGCAATAAGCAGAAATCCTACTGCCTGTGGCCTCTCTGCACCACAGCTCCTATTTTTTGGCTATAATTAGCTGCTCAGGGAAACTTTCAGGCAAATAAAGACTGTGGACTCAGCCTTCTCTCAGAGCTCCAAACCTCAAGTGAAGAGAGTGTGAGAGGGAGTGCGAGCATTCAGCCCAAGAGGATTTGTCATGGGCCACTTCCTGCTATATTCCAGAATAAAAATAAACTAGAGTGCCAGCATGATATGAAGGCTACGACATTAGTCTTCTTCCTCGGAAGGAGCTCAGGGCAGGAAAGAAGGCTTGATTGTTTGCTCAAAGCCTTGTTGTGGGGACGCTAAGAGTCAGAGCAGCAGCGTCTGCATTTCCCAAGCAGGCAGTATGTGTGTGCTTAGCGTTTCTGTCGAGCAGCAGGAATCTTTGGTGCCAACACAACATCCTGCTTTTAAACCACTGTGCTGCACGTGAGGCTAATTAATGGGTTGGCCGTTGGCCAAACAGTGACATCAAGGCCAGGTGTTGGAGGGCATTAGGCTGGTGATTGGTGGGGGAGTGAGTTGAATGAGGAAGCCATTACTGCCCTCATTTATGCAACAGTGCTAATGAAGACAGTACAAACACCCATTTCTGGTGGTCTAGCAGTAATTGTGGATTTGAAATAGCACAGTAACCTTTTAACCTGCTCTTTTTTCTGCCTCATAAGCAAAAGAGCTTCGTGGCAGTTTCAAATTCAGGTGGACCTTTAATTGATTTCCTTGTCCAGAATTGATCCATTAGCTTTATTCCAGCCTATGTTTCAGACCATGTGAGAGATTGCAATATGCAGACCCACCGTGGTGGTCACACGTTTCTGTTGAAGATTTTAATAGCCATATTTCCATGAACTGAAACTCGCCATTATTCATCTTGACAGGAAAGACCACTGCTAACCTCAGGGAAGAAAAATCTCTACCTCCCCATGACGAATGTTCTCCGATAACGCCTGAGGTATCCACTTGTTCATATTTATCAGAGAGAAAGACTCTCTTTAAAAAAAGCTCCTCACCATGATAACTCTCAAGTAGAGGAGCTCATGACCCCATTGCAGTCCAACTAGAGTTTGGACCACCATCTTTCAGTGTGATGCCAGGAATCAAAACAAGATCTTGCCAAGTCCAAAAAAAAAAGGTTCTTTCACTCCACCCTATAGGTTGGAAGGCCTCTTGGGGAGTGTGTGATAATGCTCTGTCATTGTGAGTGAAGGCTTTTTCCCCAGTAGTGAAGGAGGAGGAAAGTGGCCTCAGTGAGATATGTGAGAAAGTTCTTCCTAGATCAGGGTACCCTGCTGTCTCTCTTTTTCTCTCCTTGCCCTCTTGAGTGTGAGAAATACAAGGATGTTTCTGGCTGCTTTTTAGCTTCCTGCCACATTCTTACTTACCCTTACTGGACTGGGTTCCCAGTGGTTGGTATTTAGAGCTGAATTTGGAATGCAGAAGTTTAGTTTTTCTTTTTTGCCTCATAGCCATTGCTGTTGAATAATAA
Organism: Gogo arcuatus; assembly: GCA_028570945.1. Taxonomy (NCBI): domain Eukaryota; kingdom Metazoa; phylum Chordata; class Actinopteri; order Siluriformes; family Anchariidae; genus Gogo; species Gogo arcuatus. The sequence continues at coordinate 12,151,860 of JAOTRR010000027.1, read as the reverse complement.
AGTCTTCATGGTGGCTTCCAGAAAATGGTGGACTAGTAGTATTCACAATGCAAAGGAATCATCAAGTAGGGGAGTATGGGAGTAAAGCCCACATTAATTATACTGCAGCAACACATGGCAAATGTTCAACTAAGGAAGGGATGCAAGTCCTCAGAGTAAGAGGAATCCTAGAAAGGTGACAAGACCCTGAAATTGAGGAAATGTGGAAGATTCCGTGGTATGATAAGAAAGTGTGCTCTTGATATCAGAAATGAATGAACAAGCTGAAGGTGATATGATGATGATTTGGTGGTAAAGTTGGTATACCTGCCACTGTATGGCAATAGTGGTCCAGAAGATAATGCACTGAGCTACTGATTGGAAGGTTGTGGAGTTCAAATCTCATCATTGCTAAGCTGCCACTGTTAGGCCCTTGAGCAAGACCCTTATTCCCAATTGTATCCTCTCAAATGTTAGTCACTTTGGATAAAAGTGTCCTCTAAATTAGCAAAATGTCAGGAGGAAATGGAAACACGGTGGGCTACTATCAGAAATTGGGGCTGTAGAAGAATGTAAATGCAGTAAGAGTTTTTTATAAAAACAACAAACAGGCATACAAATCCAAAACATCAGGCTGAATCCAAAACAGAAGACAAGCAAGGGTCATACGATGCACAAACAGACTAAACTAGGCAAAGACTATCTCGGAAACCAAAATACAGAACGAGAATCGAGAACCAAGAATACAAAGGCAATAAACAAAGGCTTGGTATGGTCCAGAAGCTGGACGCAATACTTTTCAAAGTCTTTGTGTTGTCAGCGTCCTTATAAGTGCACGCTGATTGCACTCTAATCGGCAACAGGTGTTTCCAATACCAATTAGTCCCTGAGGCACGTGCAAAACATGCGCGAGCGCTCGAGCTGCTTCAAGCGCACATAGGCGTGACAGCTACCCTATTTAGTAAAGGTTCGTCCCAAGATCTCTTCCTCCTTCTGCTTCCAGTCTAGGGAATTTTTCTCTTGAAGTTGTATCTTAAGTCAGTGAAAATGGCAAAGTTGATGTATTGCAAAAAATCTCTATTCCATTTTATTCTATAATGTAAGGCTGAGGCTGAAGTCAAGGGCACTGTTGAGTAAGGTTTCAACACCTCTTTCCTTTCAGAAACAAGTATTTTTGTTCACTGGAAACCATCACCACAGACAACAGATGCTTTCACACAACTTAATGGATTGTTACCAAGGAGAAAAAGAATGTCTCATTGGCTATCCGCTTCTCTGATCCTTCCAAGTTTCTCAGGTCTGAACAGCATGCTGCAGAGAGAAAAAAACATTGACTTGCAGAAAAGGTATAATGATATTGACAATGAAGCACAGCAGTAGATGTGGTGGAAAGGGATGCTATTACTGAGACACACATTTTAGACCATACATAGCATTTTTGTTTTCCCCTGGTTTACTGGAGTGTATTTGTTAGTGGTTCATGCCAAGATTAGTGTGTAAGAGTATATCTCATAATGCCAAAATTAGATGGGGGTGTTTCTCTAACTGTATAAGACAAGACATCGCAAGAGACCGGAATGAGCAAGATCCTCGTTTAGTGTCAACAGGGATAGTAAGAGATATAATACTGGATTCTGACTTGATTTGAATTTTAGAGGATCACTGATCCCTCCATTTTGGATTTTTCGGATCTAGGTCGTGGGAGATAAAGTGCATCAACTTCAGACTGGATTGCTATATTCTTGAAAACCTATAATAATGGATAAGATTAGCTTTGCTGATAGTTTCTCTGATCATCAGCACTTTATCCTGGTCAGGGTACACTGGGGCGTGAGGTGGGAAGACACCTTGGATGGAGCACCAGTCTATTGCAGGGCACCATGCACACACCCATTCACACCTAGGGGCAATTTAGAGTAGCCAGCCCACTTAGAGGTATGTTTTGCGAGGTGGGATGAAAGTGGCAGAAACCCAAAGTTGACACTGCGAGAAAATGTAACACTCCACACAGACCGTAATCTGTTGCTCAGGATCAATCAGGGGACTGTGGAGCTGTGAGGCGGCAACAGCAACTGCTGTACCACCCCATATTTATCTGTTGTACCTGGCAATTAGAGATGAGAAATCTGGAAGGTCAAATTATTTGAGATGGTAAGAAAAAATAATACAGTTGAGTTCTTTAAAGTTACGGTGTGTCATTAATACCCCTGGTACACTGCCAAACTGTGCATTGGAGATGAGAATGGTGTTAGCAGCACTTGAACATGACAATATCAAGGTGGAGAAACAATTCGTGTTTTACAACTGAAAAGGTTCCCAATCAGATTTGGAAAAAATTCCCAGAGATATGCTTGTATCTCAGAGCGTAGTAAAACGGACGGCTGTGGGATCTCGGTTTATGAGACTTTTTCTAAGAAATGAAAACATGAAAGCATTTCTCTTTGTTGGGTTAGAAAAGCAGTTGTAAAGAAAGTAAACAAGTGTGTATGTTGTTCATGACTAATGGCCATGCTTCCTCCGCCTTGGGGAAATTCTGGGGAGTGCAGCTGTGTTCACAAATGCTGTCATCTGATGTACCAAAGCTGTCTCCAGAAGATAAAACTGCTTTAGATCTTTCTTTAACCATACAAGAACTTAAGTCTGCTGCTTTTCAAATGGCAGTGGGCCGTCCCCAAGGGGTAGATGGGCTTCCTATTGAGTTTTATACAATGTTCTGGTAGACTTGATTTTAATGTGCTAGTGTGCAGCCACTGGTGAGTGTTGAAGACTAGTATTGATTCTGCCTCTGCAAAAGAGAGATTGGTGTGATTTAAAGAACTGGTGACCCATTGCTCTTGTTGGATACACTTTATAATACTTTTCAAAGACTGTTCCCAACAGATATGAAACATAAGTTTCTGTCCATTATACACATTGATCAGGCTTGACAGTCAATTCTGCACAATCTGTTTCTGTGTAGAGACATTATAGAACTTTCCAAAATGTCAAATATGAACTTTGGACATAGCTCGGTATGAAGAAAAAGCCATCGATTCTGTTCACGTTGGGCATCTTCTTGATGCCGTGATGGGGTTTGGATTTTATAAGAATTTTTTCTAGATGCATTAAGTAAGAAATAAAGCATGATGGGACACGCTTTATAAAAAGATAGTGAATGACAGGGTGGTATGATGCCTCGATGTGAAACTGCTACCACCCCAGAGATGAGTGTTTTATTCCTTACTTAATCAACGCTTTCTGACCAATGAGAATCAAGAATTCAACAGTGGTATAAGATATATGGGGCTCATGTCTTATGAAGGATGAATGCAGTGTTTCCCAGTTGAGCTATATACTTATGCAAGTAGATTTTACTACTTTCACGACATGGGAAACTGAAGCAAGTAAATGTTTGAGGGAAAATTGGGCCACTTAATCTCCAGCCTACTGTCAGCTTACATACACCCTGTTACAGTGGTAGTTCAGGATAGGCAGGATGTGTGGACAGTGTGGTATTATCTACTTTCCTGTTTAAGATTTCATCAGATGAATGTGGTGAAAATCTACTAGGGCTTGGGGGGACTGTAATCCCATATATGGCTTTTATTTAGTGCAAGGCGTATACCTGTTCTCAAAGGACATGATGAAGGAAAGCGAGGAAGACAATACAGTACAGTCAGTAATAGATGTGCCTTGAACGTCTCTTGCAAAAAAAAAGCATGTTTTTAGTTTTTGAGAAACGAAATTGGGGGGGTGGGGGGGATATTGTGTTCCAGTCATAACAATCACATTTTGTGCTTTTGGAGACATAACATTCACATGTTTTTTCCTCTGGAGACAAAACACGCACATGGTTTGTTGCTGTACATCTTAGATTCAGAGGACATGTTAAACCAGGTTTATATTGTATGATTTGTGGCTTGATTGTACTGTCACAGACAAAAATCGCACAAAAGAATAGACTTGTGCATATTTTAGTGCCATTGGGGCCAAAGTTCTTTCAATGTCAGAAAATTTTTTTGATTGAAATCTCAAAGTGCGAGCACTGTTGCAATGCTCGAATAAAAGCCACCAATATCCACATCGGGATGTAAACAAAATGTGCTAATGGACAGAAACTATCTTTAGAACGTAGTCAATTTCAGTTGTTAGAGAATCTTTACTGTGTAATCTATCATGGAGAATGCACAGTCGAGTATAGAATTCCACTTTAGTAGGCCAATGACTTGAAGAGTTTTCAGTTTATGTGGTGTGCCGCAGAGATGTTATTTTTGAGTGCTGCATGGTGTTTAGAGGTAGAAGCTCAGGGAGTTTTAAAACTGTGAGCTGATGCAAGATACACTGAAGGGAACTTAGAAGGCAGAGTCTCTGCACTCTCTCTCTCTCTCTCTCTCTAGCGTGAGTCATTTGGCCAGGCTGTTCCACCTACAGACACCTGTCTCACTGCAGGGCCTAGGTCTCCATTATGCTACAGTCACTGAGCTGTGTGGAGATTAGAGCAAGAAGAAGAAACAGCCCAGGCAAGGAGAATAGAGAATTTAACATGAGTGGAACAACAACCTGAGCGGAAAAGAAATTTTTGTGTAAAAGGTGAAGGATGAGAGCAAAAGAGGAGATGGGCAGCGCTGCTGAATTAGGTAGAATCTTTCCAATTATAAAACCTGATTAGCTCTATCAATTAAAGCGTGATGGACATCCTTTCAATTATCGGACTGTGCACAAAAAACTGATGGCTTCCAGAGCCAAGTCTATAGTTAGCCTCGAGGATCGGGCTCCATGTGACACCTGCTGGCTCTGATAAAAACTTGGCCTGCTGATGCTCTGATAAGCTCAAGGAGCTCTCGTTTTGAACAAAGAGTAGCTGGGAGAAAGAGAGAGACAAAGAGAGCTAGGACAAAGGTGTCTGTTGCATGGTAGACATTGGGAGGACGGTTATTGAACACAAAGGTGTGCTAATTTCAGGAAGGAACAGGAAGTGACCCTGAGCCTGGTTTGAACTGCCAGCATAACTGATGCTAATTCTACCAAGACCTTTCTATTACTGTCAGCAGTGATGATGCTTTCATGTGCGAGGCACATACGAAATCAGCTCGAAACCTCACTGCTGTGTGTGCAGGCTCTCAGCAGGGTGCCGGGTTTTATTTCAGCTTATCCTTCCCCAGCACCTGTAGTTTGTCTCTCTGTTTACGCCTTCGTCATCACTCTCTCGCTCCCTATCTCTCTCTCACACGCTCCGCTGCAGGTAGAGATCCAGTTGCAGCTCGGCTTCTCATGGACGCCACGTTGAAGAGACACACTTCCTGCAGGATGTATAGGTTCACGCATTTTATTTATTCCTCCTCAGAACCTGCACTCGTTTGTTCATCGTATTCTTTTTCTTCCTATCTGTCTCTCCCACGAATGCGCCCTCTGAAAGAGAGAGATCGAGTTGCAGCAGGGTCGGATGTGAAAGACACACTCACGTGTAACATCGTGAGTTTCCCCTGTGAGCCTGATCCTTTTGTATTTCTTCCACAACCTATATCCTTCTTTACTCGCAGTCCAATGTGAAGCTGAAATTCCAACAAGTTTTTCATTTATAAATGAATCAATAAACAAATCCTTAATAACCCTACACACATCTACAACATACAGGGCCTTTGTTTGCATACTGAAACGTGATTGGCTAACCAAGAATTCAACAATTGTATAAACATAGCATATGTAAATGACGTGTTTTTAAACGTAAACGTGACACTGAAAGCAGAAGACCGTGATACACGTCTCACGCTGTACACTTTGACTCTGTTAGACTCCTGAGCACTCAGCTGACAAAAGAAAGTCAAACTCCAGACTGATTCCGGTTTGATATTTATTTATACGCTGCGATTAAGGGTGCAATTAACAACTAGAATGCGGGTTAATTAGACTGATGCTGAGGTTCAGATCTGCAATTGGCAGCTTTCTTAATTGTCGCGGAGATGCTGTTATTCTTGTTGTTGTCGATGTTGTTTGGCAGAGATGGTGGGCGAGTCCCGACTGAATTATTTCCTTTGACAACTTCACTGGTGTCGTATCAAAACAAACAAAGCTGTGTGTATGCGAGTTACTCAAACAATACCGCATTCACTGCATCACCAGCAAGAATAGCTGAGCTTTGGTGAGCGTCTTGAGGTCTGTGTTACTGACACACACGCATACTTGTACTTCTATGTTTATGGGGACACTCATTGACAGAATGCATTCCCTAGTCCCTTACCCTCACCTCAACCTAAACCTAATTCTAACCTGAACCCCAAAACTAAGTCTTAACCATCAAACAGCCCTTTGAAGAAGTGAGGACCAGCCAAAATGTCCTTACTTCCCAAAAATGTCTTAACTCTGCTGGTTAAAAATGTGGTCCGGTCTTCAATATGTAGCAAGTACATACACACACACACACACACACACACACACACACACACACACACGCACACACCCTCATTTGTTTTACCGTCCATCTGAGGACCTTCTACCTCCTATAAACCTAACCCTAAGCTTAATCCCATTAACCAAACATAAATCTAAAAAGATATATAATAGAAAATATAAATAGAAAATAAAAGCGAGAGAAAACAAACCCCCCCCACACACGCTAATATTGCATATGTAATGTTGTTAAAATGGCTTGTGTTACAGAACTGATTAAATTTTTTGAAAGGTCTTCAAGGCTTTATATCCTCAATTACCTTCATAGAGAGTTTGATATCTAATTTCATTTAAATGGAATAGTGGGATTGAGGAAGTGTGTGGTGTCGGGACAAACGACTCATAGTCTCTGAGAGTGATTCTAAAGCGTTGACGCGTGCTGTACAATAAGCACACACTTTGTCTCACACACGCACACACACACACACACACGAGCCGCAGTGCCACAATGACGGCCGTCACGAAATCCCATTTCCCATTGACACCGCTGATTAGGATTGTTTTGGACGTGATTGTCTGAGTCTCAGCACCGCAGGCCACAGACTCCGCAGAGGCAAAAAGGCAGCAGATAAATCTGTTTTTATTCTCTCGCCCACTCTGTTTCTTTCCTCCTTTTGGGAGTGTGCATGTCGTTCAATATCACAGCCGTAAAAATTCAGCAGTGCTGATGTAGCAAGCTGCGAGGCAGACACAGGGTTCAGTACGGTATTCCGCTCTCCAGAGGAATAAAGCTCCAATACAAACGAAACAGAATATAAAGCAGAATGTAAAGACTAAAGCTCTGAAAAGAACACGTCAATAACGTTCTGTGTATAGGTACAAGAGTTTATTCTGCCTCGCCGTGTAAACATCAGTCTCAGTTTCAGTCCCGAAACGTGTTCAGAATCCTAATTCATTGAAATCGTTTGTGCGTTTATTGCTTATTTGGTTCTTTTTCTAATTGTCTTTCTTTCTCTTTTTCATTCTCTGCCTCCCACTCAACTATTTCTCTCTCATTATGTTTATTATACATGTTTTTTTTGTGTGTATAACTTAAACATTGCATTGAGAAAAAGGGCTGTCGAAAATGAACTAACAGGGTTTGTCTTAGGGAACGATTCAAACTCTTGGGGGTGTGCGGTTATAGGAAAATAATCAACAACAGGGTGGTTGAGGTGTTATTGTTATTGTTATCATTCTGAACTTGATTATTTTTCAATAACAGCACATTCAGAAGTGTTTATTCCTCAAAACCATAGTAGTTTTGCCAAAAATGACATCTTTTATTTTCATCTTATATGTTCCTGTTATCACGTTCCTTCAGTTTTGAATTGAAGTTCATTAGAAAAGTAGCTTGTAACTGTGAAATTGCAAAATGCGTCGGAAAACGCTGACACTGACAACTCCTTTCCTCAACGTGAAATAAACATCTCCTTACAGGAAGCGCCACGATATCAATGACTATAATTTTCTTTGTTACTATTCATTTACTTTTAGATTTCTTCATAGAAGCACCAATACTTAATAAGTATATTGCGAAAGCTTGCTTATTTTTTGATTATTATTATTATTATTATAGGAATCAAGATTATTATTGATTCCTGTTTTCGAATTGTTTGCCGCGGGTCTTTTACTTCGGTGTCAGCGTTTAATCTGCAATTTTTTTT
>JAOTRR010000027.1:12125277-12140626 GCA_028570945.1 Gogo arcuatus | reverse complement strand
TAAAAGACTCAAGCGCGGAGCTGGTATTAATCGTAAGACAAATAAATGGAGCTATGTGTCTAATTAGAATTATCAAGATCTCTGGGTTTTCCAGTTAGATCTAGAGAGTTTTCAGTAAAATCGCAAGGCACAAGTTTCACTTGAAATCGATCTTTTCAGCTGCTTTCGCACTTGGGGTTTCAACCGCCAGCGCATGTTTTACATGTAATCCTACAGGAAGTGGCCACTTTTCAAAAGTGTTGCTGCCTTCGTTTGTTTGTTTGGTTGTTGTTTTTTTGGGTTACAGCAGATCATCTAAAGTTGACAAAAAAAAATTAATGTTTACCTTCTGACTAATCAGGTTGCACGTTTGGGGGCGGGGAGTGGGGGCGTGGTGTCTGGGTTGGCAAGCTAGGAAAACAATTGTGGAGGAAAAAATGGGTGTGAAAAATGCAACTTAATGAGTGAATATGAGGAAATTTACAACATATTGAATGGAAGCTATTTCGTACTTTACTGCCGATATTCCGATGTTGCAAAATAACCAAAAAACTGGTAAAAATTATATATTTTTTGGGATATTTTTTTCACCAGTATGTGATGTGAGGTCCCACTTTATCTGTGTCACGTCACACAAGCAACTGAAACGATCAAGATGTTCAAGATTTTCTCAAGATTTACACCCATCTGTATTTCATCCGCATTTCTGAGAATAATAAATCTAATCTAGAGAGCAAGTTAGACTCGATAATTGTCCGATACCAGCTAGTACTGGTAAACATATTGTTATGGTTACAGTGTGCGTGTTGTCTGAGCTGCATTTTGTATCCCTCAATATCAGCACAAAAGGCTTTTTATGAAAATAAAAACAAGTATGAAGGCATCCTTGTAGTTTCTTAATGTACAGAAATCAAGAAGAGCCTAATCCTTCAAGTTTATCCAAAAACTGCTATAATACGTTCGTTTTTTGGAGTAGAAGCATCCAAGACAGGTTTTTCAATAGCATCCAGACCACCGCCTTTAAACACAAGAGCTTTCCTTTTGTGGACTGAAAAAAGAAAAAGAAAAAAAGATTACAATGGGTACGATATATAAATGAGAAGATGGTTGCTGAAGTTGCTGCAGGAGCAGTGCTAGTTGTCATCATCACATTAATACCTGCAAGTTTGTTTCAATTTTTTTTTAAATGGCTTCCCCATGCTCATTATTCATCAGCTTATAAAATAGCACTTGATCCAGCATACTACTGTATGTTAATTTAATGTTACTGCAGTTAATTTAGTGCACTATTAACGAACTAATGTTTAATACTGTAGCAAAAACATACATTAATGCACGACATATTGTGCTTCCATTGCTGTAGTTACACCTGATGGTTGTTTAAACGGCTAACTACGTAACGACCACCTGCTCCATCCAGAACTACATTAAACACTTTAATTAATCTGTTCTTGGTGGGGTTAATAAGTGAGTCTGGATGGAGCTGCAACATTTACACCACTGATTTCAGTTCACTTGTTGTAATTTAGTTCATTTAAAGTCCTGGATGGAATAAACAGTTGTTTAATTACATTGCTAAGAAACATCTGTTAATTACTGTAATTACATTATTTATATATTATGTCTCAATGCTGTTTGTAAATGTTAACTACTGCAGTAAATCATGTTAGTAAAGAGAATCTTACTTTTCCACCTCTCCCAAATGTAGTCGATCAGCTGAGACGTGTTTGGCGTCTGAGGTTTGAGTGTTCTGTTTTGCACTGGAGCTAAGAAGCTAACAGTTCTTGGAAGGGTATGTCACCCAAAATCTGGTGGAAATAATCTCCTGTTAACTGACTTTTTGGAAAAAGTAGGATGTACTTCACAAACAAAACTCATGCACTTCTTTGTTTTTCGTTTTCTTTTTTCTTTTGGAATATGCTAATCAGCCTGTGACCTCATCTGGAACTTCTAGTGACTTTTTTGAGCACAGATTAGCTACTTTCCCTTGAAATGGGCCTGCAGTACTGGCTGAGAGTGTGTGGATTTATGCTCGATTAACAATATTAAAGAATAATAAAACAGGAAATTGCACATTATAGACTCCGTAAGGCTAAATAACTTAAAACTAAACATTAAATGGCAGAACAAGAGGCAAAAATATGGTCTGTAATAAAGCACTAGTGTTTGTGCTGGGAGTGAAATGTGCTCTTAATGCATCTCTCTCTCTCTCTCTCTCTCTGTCTCTCTGCCTGTAGCTGTGTCCGGTGCGGAGGACGTGGCTCTCTACGTGGGCATTGTTGCTGTGGCGCTGTGTCTCACTCTGCTGCTGGTGATCCTCGTCCTCGTGTATCGGAGGAAGAAAGAAGGGCTAGATGCGGACGTCGCCGACTCGTCTATCCTCACGACCGGCTTCCAGCCCGTGGGCATCAAACCCGCCATGCCAGGTGTGTGGGCACCGGACCGGGCGCAGCGCTGCAGTACGATATCCTTCCTCTCTTACAACTGTCCTTGTGTTCTCTGTCTCACTCACATTCTCTGAGTCTTTCGTCCTGTGTTTTTTTTTTTAATGCCATTTTCTCCAGCTTTCATCATTTGCCTATTGCCACTAACTAGCTTGCTCTTCTATGTCACATAACAGCTACCAACCTTCCGCATTAAATTTGCTGGGGAATAAATTTTGACCTCCAAGGCCTCCCATATGTGTTTTTATCTGTGTTTTCATTTGTGCTACTACACATCATAGTGATCGTACACTATATACTTGCCTATTTAGCGCTCACAAAAGAAATAAGGATTTATTTATGAAATATTATGATTTATCGACATAATCTAGCAACCTTTTTGACATGGATAACTTCACTAGCAGCTAAATCGCATTAAATAAACTCAGGGGTCTTGAAAAAAATCGGAAAGTGTGGAAAAGTATGGATTTTAAAGGCATTTATTAAATTGAATTAAGTACAATTTAAATGCAGATAAATACAACTAGCTGGCTATATTAAAAAGAATTGTGTATGTTCTTTAGTTTGGTAGATACCTATTATAGTTATAAAATAAAAATTATGTATTAAATAAGCCAGAAATACAACCAAACCTTTGCTACAATGGCGAAATATTGCCTACATACTGTAGCCTAGAAATTTAACTAGCTACACTTCATAAACATATTCACCTGGTCATTATTAGTACACTACTTAGTACATTATTAGCAGTGAGGCAGCTTGTGTGTGAGTCCATCAGCGAGCACCTTTGACATCATCCCTCCCGGCCATTTTCCACCTGAGCACGCTAAGACGCTCTGCGCTTTCCACCCTGATCTTAATGTCATGTTCTCCCTGCTGATTTTCCCCTTTAATCTGACGGCAGAGAAATGAAAATGGCCGTGGTGTGGAAAACAGAGCGGTGCTATGGCATGCTTAAGTGAGCCGGCGCTTTTCTGAAACACTCCCACTAAGTTGGCTTTAAAAATCTGTATGACTGCAGTGGTGCTCACTGAGCAGGAGCGGGATCGGTTTATCTATTTATCTATTGACCTCTGTTTGTTAGTGCGTAGTTTAAGCTCTTTTTTTAAACAAATGTCTTTCTCTTACTTTTTGCAACCTTTCCAGAAATGCGAACACCGAAGCCGAATAATCCGTAGTCCCACGGCGTAGTAAACAGGAAAAAAAAAAAAACGTAATACAGTACATTTTTTGACTTGGTCCTTTTCCAAATCACTTGTCTAGTGCCCTTTTTTAGAAACTATGAAATGTTTCCACCCGACTGAAATGTTTCATTGTTGATCAGCTGCTCAAATGTGCTCAAATGTTTCTGTGCTGATCGGCATAAGAGAGCAAACTACGTTCGTAAACACTTTCACAATTAAGTGAAGTGTTAGATTTGATACTTCGTTGCAGGTCTATTTTATCTTTGTGTTTTGTCCTTTTGTTTCTTTTGGTCAAAAACTGAAAGTGACATTTTTAATGCCTCCCTAATTTTAATGATATAATCGTCTAATGCTAGCTTTGATTTTATTCCACATTAATGAACTGAAAACGTTCTCAGTTTAGCTTGATAAAAAGCGAGGCCACATCTTTCAAGCAGGAAAATCGAGTTGTGCCAAGATCACCAGTCAAAATATTCCAAATGTGAGATGGTGGGAAGGAGGCAGGGCTTCCAGTGAGTCAGTTAACATCAAAGTGTTGAAAAAACCATGCAAATCTTGATCATCCCAGATTCATAATTTGATTGGCTTATCTGTCATTTTTAGGGGAAAGAAGACACATATCAGCATACTCCAATGTTCCGACACAAAATGCATAAAGGTTGGAAGGTCTGCTCGTTCACATTCTCTGATTTTCTCACATGCTTTCTCTCTCTCCCATCCCTACACAGAAAACTCGCACCTGCTCACGATCCAGCCGGACCTGACCACGCCCAGTTACCAGGGCTCGTTGCGTACGCGTCACGACCCGACTCCTAAATTCTCTCTGAGCGACGGGCCGCTGCTGGAGCCTCTGGCTAACGGGTCACACACCATGGCCAACGGCAAAGTGACCGGAGACAGCGGACACCTCAGCAGCCGCCTCACCGCACAGAGCTACTTCAAGACTCTGCCGCGAGACGCCGTCCACACCTCCTACGGCACCTTCAACTTCCTTGGAGGACGTCTTACCATCCCCAACACGGGTGAGTCACACCACTGTGAGTTAACTTCCCAGCGTTCACACACTATCACTTTCTCACTTTCTCTTAATCACTATATCACACAGCTCTCCTTCTCACACACTCTCACACCTCTAGTTCAATAATGCCTAAACAAAGGAATGATACTCGCTCAGGAAGTGGGAATAAACCCAAGAGGAAAGAAAATGTGGCTGTTCTTTGTGGACCCTTGAGAACTTCGTTCATGCTATGTTCCTGATCTACATGACATTATTACGCCTTATTTTATTTAAAATTTTATTTTAATATTAACTAATCACAGATAGCTGACCATGAAGGTCGCTAGCTATTACATTTGCTAATAATTACACCTTGGTGTAGCTATATTTATCGAAATATTATATTGAAAAGTACCTTATTTTATGGTGCTGGTATCCAGCTAGCTATTTATGATGGTTGCTCATTGTAATGCTAGCTGTCTTATTTAACTTAATAATAAAAATACGTTCAGTTTACTTGCCTGATACAAACAATTTTGATAACCACATGGGAAATTTTAACCAGTGGAACACAGACCAGTCTACTCAGAGCTATGGAAAAATTTAAATAATTAAATAGCAGTCATACAAGTACATCCAATTGAATAGAAGATGTATTGGATAAGTTTATGTTGCTGTTGATCAGTGTTGAAAAGAACAGGAAGGTTAAACTGTAGTGATTTTACATTGATTGTATGTCAGAGGTGATCAAATTACACGATGGATCACTAAGGCATCATAGAGCTCGACTAAGCACTGGTCTCTGTAAACAAAAGACCTGGAAAGCACACTCCCGTTGACACTGTCACGGTCGCGTTACGACAATAAAAGCCTTTCATAAAAGCAAAGTGAATAATTTTGCTTCCCTGGACTGAAATTGCTCTATTAGGTGACATTAGCAAGTCCTGAGCTTGTTTTACGGAACAAAACGTGGCCAAGGAAGACCGTCGCTAAACCGATCGGTGTCTGAACAGTGCCTGTAACCTTATCCACTACCAAGGGCGCGAGTGAAGTCTATTTGGAACAATTAGCTTTCTCAATAAGAGACTGAGCCCTCATCAATCTGCCATGTTAGAAGTTAGTGTGAGGAGGCACAGGAGAGGAAACGAGGAAGAGATTTCCAATTTTGCTGAGAAATCCATCCTCTTTGAGTGTGGAAAAGATGCAGAAGGCAGCAGTGCCAGTAGGGGAATAGACTGATCCTAGATCACTGTGAGAATTTTATATATTAGCCTGGGTTTTGGATTTGTATTCTCACAACATTATAAATTTCCTGCCTTATTTCTACAGACAACTTGATTTGCTATAAGCAGACTTGCTGATTTGGCATAAGAACCAAAGGGGTGTAAATCTCTTGAATGGAATTTAAACACCAATAATCAACCTCTTAAGAGTGTAATCCAAAGGAGATGGAAATAGACAATGTTCTCTTGCCAGGAGTGGTGGGATAGAATTCCAATTTCAAGAGGCCAGTGAAAGATCTCCTCCCACAATGGTCACTCTAGTCTAACGCCAGGATCAGACTACACAATATTTTTGTCTTTCACGATGGATGCCATGTCAGATTTGGCAATCATAGTGCCATAAATTCTTGTTGTGTCTTGGTCAGGAGACTGGCAACACTACAAGTTTGAGCCCGACCAATCATTGTTCACACTGAAGACAGTTAAGGAAAGTTCATTAAACCCTCTCAGTGGTACAGATCTGAAGAGTCTTGACGCTTTTCTTCCACGTATCCATGTGGGATGGTGGGTATGTGGTGTAGAACAAGGGTTGATAATTGCCCTCAGGCCCATTAATTGCCCATTTTTGGCTTTGTAGGCAAGCATCAGTGTTTGAAAACATCGTCTTTTAGACTAAAATTGACTTTTTACATGACATTTTTGGACCGATTTTGCTGGCACAGAAAAATTCTTCATTCCATCATTAAGAAAAAAATTTTTTTTGGTCAGCAGTCTTGGAATGCATAATATGCCGATTTAGTGCCATTGTGAACAAAGTTCTCGCAGTGTGAGACATTTTTAATTAAAATCAAAGAATCTCGAAAAGCATTCAATAAGAAGATGGTGTACGACGACACAAAGCTCATGTTACAGCTACAAATACAGTATTTTTGGCATCCATCAAAAACATGATCTGCATCGTTGGTTTGTTGTAGGTGTGTTTGCTTTTCTTTTTCCGAACGTGACCACAAATCTATGTGAAACTCCTCTCCAGACTTGCTATTGCCTAAAGCACGGTTATGTCAGAAATTTAACCCTGGTGGCAGCTCCATGCTTTTGTGTCTGTTATCCATTAACACGTTCATTGTTCTCGTAGACATCAATAGAAAGCAGTGTGTTTTTGACAGATACCAAAAAGTCCTTGCGTATGCAACATTGATCTTTTCTAATCATGATTGTAAAAAGAGCTTGTTTTGAAAGCACGAGAGAGAGAGAAAGAGAGAGAAAGAGAGAGAGAGACAATGTCAGTGCTGTGGGAATTTCTAAAAAAGGACTTCTTTGACCTTGCTGGTCTTTCTTTGGGCGTCTATAAAGCGCAAAGTGTGTATGAAGGTCACATTTCCTCTGCATGTGAATAAAACCAAGTTCTCCTGCTTCTTCCTGTCTTTGCACTTATTTGCATTAGGGATCAGCCTGCTCATTCCTCCTGAGGCCATCCCCCGAGGCAAGATCTATGAGATTTACCTCACCGTGCAGAGGAAGGACGATGTGAGGTAGGTCCCTCCACACTCGCTGCCAGAAAAGTTTCACGGAGAACAGAAATGAGAGAGGAAGCATAAGGGCAGGGGGAGCCCGTAGACAGCACAGAAAGTGATTGAAGTCAGTTTTCTTGCACTGGATCATGTGTATGTGTGTGTGCCTGTGTGCATGGTCAGATGTATGACTAACACCGGCTGCAGGCCCTGTGTGGTCTGATCGACTCCAACAAAACAGAGAAACATCTCAGGCTGTGCACTAGGAAGTGATTCATGAAGATTCCACCTTATTCAGCATGATAACCTATTTGTAAACCTTTTATACACTGAAATGATATATGATATAGGTGTGAATATTTACGATCAGTCACAATGAAGGAGACGTAGCCTCTGTTCACGTTAGTTTCAGTGAAAGAGGTGTGACCTTTGTGTCATGTGGTTCCTGTGAAGGAGGCAGGGGCTCCCAGATTTTGAAATTAATGTATACTGTATTTTTCTATTTAAAATTGAAATATCAGCCACTTTCAATGTATGTTTAATTTACCGGATAGTTGATGACATATAAGAGAGCTGTACTGTATCTAAGAAAGAGAAATACACTCCTCGACCGTGCAACTGAAAGTGTTTTACAAACCTTACAGAACAACGCATGCTATCAGACAAGCCCTGGTTTATCATAGTGCTGAGTTACAAAAACATAGGCGACATAAATCAAATATAGGAGAAGAAAACAAACAGAAAAAACATGAAGCAATACATTTACAACTCGCACACTACTAGATGCATGATTAAATATTTAAAATGGCCCAGTGTAATAACAGTATCAATTTTCAAGCTGCTTTGACATGGAGCGCAATAGAAACTCTCAGACCTAATTGAAAAGTTAAGATATATTCAGTGTGAGGTGTTTAGCTGGAGCGCTGGCCGTATGCCACTTCGACTCGGGCTCTGCCTGTGACCTTTGACACAGCATGTCGAACATGACTCTGGAGCGTAGACTGACCCTGTGACCCCATGCCAACATTTCTGCCTCCTCAGACTGCCCCTGGCTGGGTGCCAGACGTTGCTGAGTCCAGTGGTGAGCTGCGGCCCGCCGGGCGTCGTGCTGACTCGGCCCGTCATCATCAGCATGGAGCACTGCTCTGATTCCTGCACGGATCACTGGGCCATCAGGCTGAAGAAACAAACCTACGAAGGTACCTGGGAGGTGAGTCCATGATAAAGTAATAAGATGTGTGTGTGACTGTGTGTATTTATCAGCCTGGTCTCACACAAGAATTCATGCATAGTGTTGTAGAGTTATAAGTAGTTAAGGATGGAGTTGTTAGTTATTAGTCATTAGTTTGAGACAACAGCCAATCAAATTGCTATAATTTCTGCATGAAATCAGAAAAAGGGTACTGTAAAGGTCCATCAGCTCCAATTATGTCTTAAATCATAAATGAGTCCATTTTGAAATGGATTCTTTTGGTTTGTTGGTTCAAATCTCCAGAACACATGGCATTTCCTCAACACTACACCTCTGTAAAAAAAAATGCTGCAACCCAAAACACAGGGCATGTTTGGTTCACTTCCAGCATTTGAGTCGATTCAGAGTCAAGTCACTTTCTCACTGCAAACGAGCACTAGAGTTCCCTGATGCCACCTGACTCAAACTCTCTCGTATTAGTTGTTTTTGGTCCGAGTGTGATGTGTCCTTGTTCTAGTGTCTAGTGCCCTTGAATAATAGAAGAAATGATATATGCTTGAAGGTACCACTTAAATGACAAGCTTTTGCACAGTGTGGGTTCTGTAGATGGATCCATTCTCCGTCCATCCACATATAACTTGTCCCGCCTTCTCTCCTTTTTCATTACTGAACTGAATCATGCACGGATTTGAGCCGTATCTCCATCGTCGGCTCCTCAAACATGTCGCGTAATCCTCCAAAGAGCATTCCCAGGAAGGAGATTGAAGAAGAGGGGGAGAAGGTGGGAGAGAGAAAGGATGAAGAAGCAGAACAGGGGGTGGCAGTGGGAGTGAAGGTCCTCTTTCATGTTCGATATTGTGCATAAATTATTCAGGCCGCCCGGTGTGGCAGCGGCGGGGCGTCTGCAGAATGAATTGGCCTGTCTCTGGCTGAGGTTAGACGAGGACTTTTAATCATCCTTTGGCACAAATATAGCCCAGGTACCCCAGACTCAGGCAGGAAAATGGGGAACTTCGTCCTCCACTGAGTGTTCACAGACCGACTTAGAGCAATTAATTTCTCCAGAGAGCGTCTGAAGCGACAGGAAGAAAGGCTGAAATATAGTCCCTCGTCGATATCGAACCATCTGAATGGGGACGTTCAAGAAAAAGAATAAGGGGGGAAAAAAGGAAAACGTTTGGGTTGGAAAAAATACGTCTTTATAGTGGGTGGATGTGAAAGCAGCTCACGTCGATAGCAATTTTATTGATGAACACGACGGCTCATTTCATCGATCAGCAGGATGTCATTTCCTGGCCGGAGGTCCTGAGGTGTGTGAGGTTGATTAGATTGAGAAAGGCGGGTGTGCTCATCACCGAGGCTCCCTTTTGCTTTTTCGTCTAATTAAAGCCACTCTGGGAAGCCGTAAGAAGATTGTATTGGACCACAGGTTACAAAAGAACAACATGTTTCATCAGGAAACTGCAACTCTGTAGATTTCTCCTCATTTGAACTGCAGGCTACACATCTCTCATACTGTATATTTATATCTGGCTTCAAGGCTTTTTGTTATTGTTTGTGAAATATTGGAGTTTGCAGTTTTCAGCTCTAACAAATATTTCACTCACAAGTTATGAGCTCGTATCTGTGGCCCGGCCTTAATTAATGCATTTTCACAGCCGTTAAAGAAGAGTGCATCTAATTGTCAAAGCAGCTAATTGATTAATGAACGGGACCGAGTGTAAAACGGTGAGGGATTGGTCACGGTGTTGCCATGGAGACGCTATTGAGCGAGGTCAACTCGTTCTGCTCTGACCGTGATGGCGTCACCTCACCGGAGCTGTCTGGAGCGAAATGTTCACAATGACACAGCTAGCATCTTGCCTTTTTTCATTTAATGGCTGTAATCAAAAAGATAAGGAGGAAATTGCCACAGGAAAATGAATAGGATTTGTTTGATGTGATGAATTCATCCAAGGCCTTTCATTTTTCTTATGTAAACACCTCCGCTTCAGATGCAAGTGTGTCTGTTTTTGTGTCTCAGATATCAAATGTAATGCATGTCAAACAAGCCACTAACAAGACTAATATGAACATAGGTAATTACAAATTAGCACAGTGATTCCGATTAATTAATTCAACGTGATCAAAATGTCATATTAATTACTCTTGAGAAAAATACAACAAATCTTAAACATTTCTCTACAAGCCCACTATGACATCTGCCCTGCCCTGCCCTGTGTCAACTGTGCCCTTACCCGTTTCCTTGTGTATGTTAGGACGTACTGTTGCTTGGGGAGGAGTTGGTGTCTGAGCCGTTTTACTGCCAGCTGGAGGCCGAGACGTGCCGCGTGTTCACCGAGCAGCTCGGACGCTTTGCTTTGGCCGGAGAGTCCCTCAGCATGGCCGCAGCCAAACGCCTCAAACTGCTGCTGTTTGCCCCGGCCTACTGCTCCACGCTCGAATACACCATCCGTGTCTACTGCACCGACGACACACACGACCTCATCCAGGTGAGTGACCTTGACTTTGATTTATATCAAATTAGTTTTGCATGTTTTATGGGATAAATAGTATAGCATGTTCGTCTATACTTCACTTCTTGACACTACAGCATGTTGAATTTGTATGAGCCAAGAATGTAATGTCAAAAGCACCAACCAATATGTTTATATGTTAATGATGTTAGTGGCTGCTGATTGGTCATCTCTGTGAGAAGTGGGTCTTGATTGGTTGGTGGGTTAATATAATGGGTAGTGATTGATGATTGGTTCATAATTTTGTGCCCTGAATGCTGACTGGTCAGTATTTTGTTGTAATGATTGATAATTGGTTGGTACAATGACACAGTGTTTGGTTCATATTTTTTGTAGTGAATGTTAACATATTATAATGGTGTAATGAATGGTGATTGATTACTGTGTTTATGTACCAATGGGTAATTGGGTATATGTTGTTGTAGAGAATGTAATTGGTCACTATGTTGGTGTAATGAATAGTAATTGGTAGCTATTTTGGTGTAGTGAGTGGGGATTGGTGTGGTGGGACAGTAGCTGGTAATTGATTCATATACCAATGGTTGAACCAATTCAACCTTTGGGATTGGTTGGTGGTTCATTGTGAGTGTTCATTAGTGGCTATATTGCTGTAGTGAGTGGTAATTAGTTGATATGTTGATAGGGAGAGATGTAATTGGATAGTACTTTCATATGGCGTGTTAATTTATTGATACGTTGGTGTAATAAGTGGAGATTTGTTGCTATGTTGGACTGGAAAGCAATGTGCAGTTCATCATTCGGTACATGGTGATGGGTTAATCTTTTGGTTGAGTTAATATTTTTGAATGCTGAATGGTGATTAGTCAATATTTTGATTATTGTCTGATAAACGGTTGATGTGTTACATAGAAGGAGTTGCAGTCAGTTGGTGGGGTGGCTGCTACTTAGCACATGTAGCATACTTTAGCTGGTATGTTGGTGTAATTAATGATGATTGGTTGCTGTGATGGTGTAATGAGTAGTGATTAGTTGCTGTTTTGATGTAATTAAAGGTGATTGGGTGGTACATTCAGGTCAGGAGAAAGCATTAGTTGATAGGGTAGTGACTGATGAGTTATGAGATATGTTGATGTAATCTGTAGAAATTGGTGCATTTGGGTAATGAGTGGTCACTGGTTGGTGGTACTTGTTAATGGTTCATATTTTTAGATTTGTGTGTGGTGAATGGTGACTGGTCAATCTGTTAATACAGTATTATGACTGAGAATTGGTTGCTATACTTGGGTAATGAGTAATGATTGGTGGTATGCTGGGCTGGAGAGCAATTATTGGTATTCTGGCATAAGATCGATTTATTGTTTAAGTATGCTGACGGAATGGCGTAATCAGTAAAATCAGGATTAGCTGATCATAACTGTATGTTGAGATGGAAACTGAGCATTGGCTGATTTGATGGTGTAGTGACTGGTGATTGTTGCTGTTTTTGTGTGATGAATAATAATAGGTTATGTTTCTCTTCTGTTTTATTGCGCTTGCCATCCGGCTGCTTATGTCTGTATTTCTTTGGCGCTTTTCCATTTTCCTTTTTTCTCATGAACGGATCAAGAATAATCACGAGCTAATGCCAACGCTGCCTCCCTGGAGAAGCACATTTGAGTAGCCTTTAAGATTTCATTTGCATGGTTAATTAGTAAATGAAAAAGAGAAGCTGTGTGGCTGCCATCACAAGTTCGCCACGAGAGAGAAGAGCGTAGTAATCACCACTCCAACCTCACACAGCCTGCCAGAGAGGGGGAAAAAAAGAAAAAGTGCATGTGAAATGACATAAGGAGATTTGGAGAAGTTGTGCGATGGAAATGGGAAAGTCAGAGAGTGATGGACGGAAACAGAGCCAAAACAGCCACGCAGAGCTCAGAGGATTGTGGGCAGTGGAGTTTGGACCCAAAGCCTCAATCAGGCCACATGAAGGAAGTTCTCAGGAACACGAGGTCCTCTAGGGCATCACGAGAAACTCCAGCAGCTACTGATCTCCAGCCAAACTGCGGCCTCAGCACCCACACTCATTATGAACTCATTAGGAGCTCATTATGGCTAATTCTGTGAGATGCAAGCTGTTAACGTGTGATGTGAGGGTTTTTCGGTGTATTATTATATATAGCATCTTTAAACATGGGAAAAAGTGTAGCGTTAAATAAGGAGTAGAATGAATAAAAGAGAGTAAAAATGGAAAACTGCAGCTGTTGACCTTGACCATTCTCAAGCACTGGAGATGTGTGTATGCCTGTGTGTGTTCATGCTATGCTCTTTGTTTCCTGCTCTCATACACTCACAGTCTGTGGTCAGCTACAGCGGCCTCGTGGGATATGTAGGCTTTAGAGCTGATTCAGAAATATAGTGAGAGAGTTCCTTTGCAATTCTGATCTACACCAGTCTGAGATCGCTCTTTTGTGGTAAACAAGGACACACCTAACAGGTGCAGTGAGCTCTTTCTGTAAAATTAACCCCCTTCCAGAGTGACTGATTGGCTTCCTGTACAGTCACAGGTCCTCATTTATTGTGATTGTCTTTGGATTATTATGCTAATCAGCACTCGTCAGAGAAGAGTGTTGTAGAAAATAGCGTGGCATAGAGGTAGCAGATGATCTAATGCCAGAGACGGATATTTATCTCTGACGACGTGTTAATTGTGTTGTGTTATGGACTGTAATGATTGCCACAGGGTATGGCACGCATCAATACACATACACACACACACACACACACACACACACTTCTGAGCATAATACCAAATTAACAGCACCGCTGTTATTTTTAAACTGAACACTCCCTACCTCGCTCATCCAAACGTAAAATTAAACACAAACTTTTCAAGCAAAAGGATTGCATTGGCACAGAATTCATTCCATACAGATTTTGTGCATTAGTATGTCCAGATTCTCCTTAAAACAGACAGATGGAAGATCCCACTCTCTACCTCACGTCACTCGGCCCGACAGCAGGGCAGGAAGGGCGGCTTTTCATCTCCCAATTAAACCCGATTAGAAACAGCATAATTGTGTTTGATCGTTAAGTGTCGTCATGACACCCGGGAGTCAGCGACATTTCAGTTCACAGGCTCTCGATAAGCGAGTGGCCCTACGGGACCAATTAGATCAATATTTAACGCGCAGCTCACTCTTCTCCAGCACTGCCGTGCCTGTAGACTAGAATAATATGGAAGGTTATGAGTTCAAATCCCAAGGCTGCCTCAGAGATGCTTTTGGGCCTGTGTGTGAGACCCTTAATCCTCAACTACTTTGATGCATGTTTTGAGTGGATTATGTTGTGACAGCTCTGTGCTGGGGTTGTATTCCTTCTCTGTTTCATGTGAATACGTATAAACGTACGGATGTACAGCAGAGTCACTGTTACCACCCTGAAGTTATTGAATTTATTTTCCAATAACTCCTTGTCCTGAAGTGTTTTATTCCTCTTATACCACAGCAATTTGTCAACAATTACAACACTTCATTTTTTTTTAAGTCACATCGCCCTGTTTTATGTCTATGGTTACATTTAATGTTGTGGAACATCACCGAAAATAATTTCCTATTCTCACGAGGCTTTTTTAAATATCAGTAATCGAAAGATTTCTCTGATGATTATCGATTTTTATTGGTAATTTTCAAATATAAATACTGCCTACCGCAGCGTAACTGTAAATCTATAGCGTCGGCCTTCATGTATACTGTTAAAACCACACAGACACTGTCATATCAGGAGGAGCCACTAGATGGAGCCGTATTACATGTCAGAGGAGTGATGGAAATCAATGATACTGTATCTACAGGATCTGTTATATCTCCCCCCTGTTGTCTTCCAAAGCTATTACACCAAACAATATTAAACGGTAGTCTAATACGCTACAATAGCCGTGTTTCCATTAACCTGCTCAACCCGCAATTTGAAATTGCAAACCAAAAAACGAGTAATGGAAACACGTGAGTTTTTGAAAAACTCTCAAATATCGCAAAAAACGTTTTTACACTCGCATGAGGTGGTTTCCTAGACGATTCGATAAAGGAGTATTTCGCAAAATCGAAACGGAAACACATTTTTCGCATTTAAGTCACATGACGTGACATGAAGAGCAAATGGAAACAGAAATCGTAAACACCAATCAATGGAAACACGCCATTCGCAATGGCGTTTTATCAAAATTCTTAAAGTATCGCTTCTATTTTGCGCAAAACTGCAATGGAAACCCGGCTAGTGTGAAACAGCTAGCAAACGCAAATTACTGATACGCAGTGGTGCTTGAAAGTTTGTGAACCCTTTAGAATTTTCTATGTTTCTGCATAAA
>JAOTRR010000027.1:12087884-12107071 GCA_028570945.1 Gogo arcuatus | reverse complement strand
CACACACACACACACACACACACACACACACACACACACACACACACACAGTGTACACAAACAGAGCCAGGAGTGAAGGCTTCTAAGTGCTGGGGGTTGAAAAGGTCTAACAAGAGGAAGGACTAATCTAACAGGGTTTAGCCACCAGTTAGGTGTGCTGTGACTATAAATACACTAAACACACACACGCAAAGTACATTTACATCCAGCAACGATGTACAGAACACTCACAGATGTTGTTCCGGCTCTGTCTTGAATCACACCTTTTTAATTCAGCGTAGCGTTAGCCACACTTCTGTCCGATTTTTTTTTTTTGGGAAAATAAGTACAGGATTGAAATTTTGTTCAAACTCAAAAGCTGGAATAAAGCTAGGACAGGGGTGGACAAATCAGTCGCACGGACACCCAGGAGAAGCAGATTTTGTGTTTGAGCTTCCCCCTCCCCCCAACCAAACTGTACTCCTTATTGACATTCGCAAAATGTTTTTATTTGCTATGTCGCTACGTTTAAACTTTAAACGCACCTCGATCTCGTAACTGTAGTCTATGCTACTTCTTCCAAATCTCAATAAGAACTATGTCACTTCGCAGGTCAGCGCATCATATGTAAGCCGGACTCGATTAATAGATTTTACATGCTATCTGAGGACAGCGTCTCGTATCCAAAATGTTCGCCAACATCTTGCTGAGTTTTTTTCAAGACGCCAAACACGGTGTTGTACGTTTAAAAAAAAAAAAATAAGTAGAATCTTGTTCATTTCCTTTCACTAGCAAACTAGCGCATGGAACGTGATTGTAGAGTATTATGTTACGGTAACTACCACTTTTTACCCTCGTCAGTTTCCAGGCAGACTGGACAGCGCATTGCAACTTTCGCTTGCTAGCTAACGGATTTGTGATTTGTCCACCCCGAGAGGATTAATAAAATCAGATGAAATTGTGGTTACAGATTTTCCGTGTTGCTGTCGAGACACTCATTCACATTTTTACAACGTGCGGCATTTAGCAATATGCAAACGCTAAAAAAGTGTTTCATGATGCCACACGTTTCTTTCTTGAAGGTATAAATGACTTTTCCTGTTTAAACCTGATGAAATCTATGAAGTTAACATGACAGAAGTAGAGAGCGATGTGAAAAGGAGGTTTGAAGGCAGCCTGCTTTAATACGACCACCAGCGTGTCAGTAATGTGACTGTCACTCAAATATGAGAACTAAATAGCAAAAAAAAAAAAAAATTACTACATCAGTCATCATAACCAGCTGAAACGGATCAAACAAAGAGAAGTGTGTCTTTGCGTGCAAGCCGTCCGCTTTTCTTTTCTCTTTGACCCACTTCAGGCGCCGGAACACGGCTGCACTGCTTTTCCAAAGCCATAAACAGAAATTCCCAAATGCATCGATGATAAATCCTACAGTCCTGAGACTTGTGGGGAATAAAGTGAACATATCTCATAG
Source organism: Gogo arcuatus (assembly GCA_028570945.1). NCBI lineage: Eukaryota > Metazoa > Chordata > Actinopteri > Siluriformes > Anchariidae > Gogo > Gogo arcuatus. Next base: position 12,105,615 of record JAOTRR010000027.1, on the reverse strand, counting down.
GATCTTTACAAGACGTAGCTGATAGGGAATAAAAAATTTAATATATAATGTTGGTAAATATTTTCAGGGATTTTTTTTGTGTGAAAAAACCCATTTCACTCTTTATTTTTTTTTTTCCAACGCAACATATAATTTTGATCATTTTCATAAAGAATGCTCTAAAAGAGAGAGGAATTTAGTACTAGTATAAAATGCAATACTATACTTTAATTGTTTTTTTTTTTTTTTTATAAATTCTATAGCCAAACAAACGTTGATCGTATTTGTTAGCTCTTTTAACTTCAGAGCTCTTTTAACTTTCGGGCATTCTGTAGTACATTTAATCTGAAAACTCAATTCGAAATTCTCCATGAGACACAAAAAGAGAACTGGGAAGCTTGATTGAGAACCAGAAAGCCATGTAGCATCGAAAAGAATAAAAATGAAAAATCCTGTAATAAATGTCACATGACCAATTTACAATAATATACCAGGGGTTATCAAGCAAGACGTTCTCTTATCAGGCTGCTTTCACACTGTAGGAAACTGGCTATTTGGGGCGACTTTTGTGTTAGCAGTCCTAGCTAGTATGGGCTAGCTGACTAGCCTAGCTTGCTCGCTCGAGTTAATGTGGGACGTCACATCACACAAGCTGTTCTGTTTCAGTTACACAGTATTGATGCTATCAGAAATGTATTCACTTACCAACAAGGCTAGTTTTTTTTTTCTTTCTACTTTCGATATGTCCCACTTCTTAAAAAGGGTTTCACGTAACGTGCGCTGGCGTGTCAAAGTGTGAAAGCAGCCTCAACGACGCAACTTATCCCAAGAACACGTTCATGTTCGTGTCCATCAGCTGTTGTGAATCAGAACGGTTTTATTTGCAACATTTTTGTTATAAAAGAGCAGTTTGTAGATGAAATCAAGAATTCTTCATACGCAACAATATCAGCCAGAGCTTCTTCGATGTTTATTTGCTTTTGTGCTCTAAACACGCGACTGCCACGTGACCACCAGTTAGCATGCTAACATCAGACACATCAGCAATATTATTTGCTCGTATACAACTTCAGGAAATAATGCACCGAGTGTTCGATGAAATAGATAATCACCGCCTTTTTTATTTGCATGATTAATACAGCATGAATGTTACACAGCTCTCGAAGGTTTTGTTACTTGTTAGCGACCGTAGACTTTTCACAAAATTCTGAACAGTCAGCTACATTTGGAACGGGAATATGATACGATTTCTCCCCAAACTGCTCCTTTGACCTGTAATTAAGGAACCGTTCAAGAGAGCGCGTCATGGTCTGCATTATATTCAGCTGTACGTAGAACACGGTGTCGAGCTTTTACTGGAACCTCATGGGTTTGAGTTTCTTTTCTTTTAAAACAAAAAGTTCATCTATACAATTCACGTTGTATATACGAATCTTTTCTATTCCAGTTCTGATGCTGGCGCTACACGTACACATCTCTGGAAGTCAGTAACCAAAGTTTATGAGCCATTCGAGACGAGTTTCTTTCCTTTAACGTCGTCTGAACATCTTACATAAAACGTTCCTCCAACCGTCAGTACGAACCGTCCGATCGGATCGATGTAAATTTCAAACTGTGCAGCATTTTAATAGCAAACAGTTCACCAGGAACACAGTTGAACTACTTGTCATCTAGCACCTAGGAAGTAAATGTAAACGATATTTTTAATATCAAGCAAAAAAAAAAAAAAAATTAAAAAAAAAAAAAAAAGGTGTTACATTTGTCCAAGTTTGACTTGTGAAGTGTTCGGCGCATTGTTCATCAAATAACAGCATTAAGTTTTTCAGAATTTTTGGTGTTTTTTTTGGTTTGTTTTTGCTTTGGGTTTTTTTTCGTCATGAAGATGTTTGTAAAATGGATGGGTTTTTTTGAGCATTAAAAAAACAAACAAAAACAAAAAACAGTAAAAATTGTATTTTCTAAATCTAAACGTCATTTTGTGTCCCTGTCATGAATGTGCGTTTAAATGTTAACATTTTTTCATTTCACAAACGTAAAATGTTCAAAAAATAAAATAAAATAAAAAAGAAAACATTTTTAAAAAATGGCACTTTTTTCGCCAAAAAAGGCAACTTGGGACGTCACGTTGAAGCCGATCTAGCGATCTTTTTCCCACGATTGTACATTGAGTCGAGCTCACTGATAGCTGTTCTGTATAAAAGAATGTGTGAGTGTACTGTTACTTTTACCCAGCTCTTTATTTTCCGACTAAAAACAGTAGACTTGTGTACCTGTGAATGTTTCTTAATTCTCAATGTTTCTTGCCTTTCTGCAAGTCAGAATGCTGTATTTAACACGCCACAGCGCTTATGCAATTGTACAATTCTTTTTTTAGACCATATTTTGAAGGGTTTTTTTTGTATTTTCGTTTGTTACTTATCCCCCCTCCCCCTCCCCCACCTCTCTCCCGTCAGTGTAAATTGTCGTCGATGACTTTGTGCTAATAGGAAGCCCTGTGACTGAGGGGTTTTCTCTACTTTTGGACAACGATATGGATTTGTGGGTAGAATTTTGGAAATTCGTTTCTAAGTGCTTTCAAGTATTTACTTGGCCTTATGTATATATATCTATGAAATTTCAGAAAGGTATGTATAGTAATTCAACCTGAAATGTATGTAAATAAATTATATATTGTTAAAAACAGGAGTTGAGTCTTCATTTTATAGAATTTTTTTTAAAAGACTTTATTAACACAATAACATGACTTTTTTTTTTCCTTCTTTCAATTAAACGTACAGCTATAAATGACTTTCGGATAAAACTTTCTAACGTGAAAAAGAATACAGCAGTTTTCCATTTTCAATATAAAGACGCATCATGATATCTGGAGGAGCAAAGCGATTAAAGAGGCACTTAATACATCAGATACTTTCAATACAAGGGGGGGAAAAAAACCCGACAACCAAGAAAGAAAAACGTGTGTCGGAGTCATGGAGAAATTCTGCACTTAATCTGATCTATGTATGTAAAATATAATCTCAAAGAACAACAGCTGGAGCGCAGGAGGAAGAAAACAGGGCTTTTTTTTTTTTGGAAAAATGAATTAATACTAAACCTGATTGAATGTAAAGAATTTGTCCAGCTATGGATGATCTTCGAGTCCAGACTCTCTCGCTACAGCCTTATAAAGCAGCAGCAGCAGTACTTAATCCACACATCTCTTAGTTACACATGCGTTAGCTTGTAATTACCTGAATGAGCTAATTAGCAAGTGTGTTAGAGAACAGACACTGGTAACACTACGGCGTTTCTAATCAATAGACCAGTCCTGCAGTGACGAGAACATCGCTGAGGATCTTCGCCTGCCTATGAGGGGATAAAGATCTGGATGCACAAAAATCTGAGTTAGGGCTTTATGGTGAAAGCTTTAAGACAAATCATGACAAGTAGAAGGGAAGAAAAATCCACCCTGAACAACTTGCATGTTTCCGACATTACCCACAATGCCACTGGTATGGCTGCAATGCATTCTGGAACACTGAGGCCAACGTTTGCGCCAACGTCTCCACTACTTCGACATTAATATCATACTTAACGTTACAGGATAGTTTTTTTTTTCTATTGAATGCCACTGTAGCTGTGCTAGCAATAACAAACGTGACGTCAGTGTCACAGGAATAACGAAAATACGGCGCCAACATCATCAACACGTCACAAATATTGCAATCTCAACAATGTGTTTCAGGGTGGAGTCTTTCTTTAAATCTTTAAAAGAAATGCACATTCTCTCTCACTGGAGTCTGCACGCAGAGATATCAAAACGGTGACTAATTTTGGATTGTCCAGACAGCCAGCTCTCGCAGTCATACGACAGATACCGAATGGAGAGGGTGAAGGCCAACAAGTGCTTCCTCCGAGACTCTGAAACCAGTCGAACACAGCTTTCCTGCTCATGCTGCGTCACAGGATGGTGTAACACACACTGAGCAAAACGCTATCCACCCTCTTCCACATACATGAGCTACAATGTACAGATGCAGACAACTGGTTTAGGTGACTGTGATTGACAGTATGCTCCTCCCACAATATTAATTTGACTCCCTTGGCTCCAGATTAAAGGTGGCTGTGGCATGAACCTCACAAACTTCCGACTATTAGACGAACGTTTTTTTTAATACCTCATCTATATCTAGTGCATTTGTCGTTTTCAGACAGTGACATTTCCGACTTCATTTAGAATGGAATTAGACTTCCATTGAATGAATTTTGTCAATACGTACAATTTAAAGATGTATTTTATTGTATATATGGGTAATGGTCTTGGAAACCCAATCAGATGTAGCTGAATTCTGCCAAACAGCCAAAATACAAATATCAGGTGTTTGCCAAACATTCTGTCCAAAATATACATTTGACATTGCATCTTTAATGAATTTGTATTTACTTTCTCAAATTGCCTGGGCAATCTTTCTAAAAAGATCGTGTTAAGTAAGGAGCCATCCAGTAGGTGGATAGCTACGTGTTGTAGCGAAAAGGACTTAAGGCTAATTAATTCGGTGTGTAATTCGATACTGGCTGACAAAATGGCTGTGAAGACCTTTATTATTAGTGTGTAACGGTTGTAATTCTTGGTGATTCCATCTTAATGATGGAACTGTTGTCTTTGCACAGGGAAAAGTGTTGAAATTCTTGTCTGTGATCATCACACACAGTACAAAAATGCGGTGGCTGGAGATTAAGTCGAAAAATGCTGCAGATTTCCTTTAATGACCTTGTAATTAGTCGAATCAGGTGCTAGAGCCAAGGGGAAAGCCGCTAAGAAGGAGACGGAGCACCACAACGACGGCACTAATGACTCGTCCGTCCACTAAAACAGGCGTGTATTAGAAAGATCTGGCTTCACAGAGAGATGCTGATGTTAAAAGATTGTGAGAAATGGCCAAATTCATATGATCATCGTAGCACCAGATGCTCTTTGACAGAGGCAATGTGGTGTCTTTGATCAGAAGGAGTCTTTTGGTTAAAAAAATGTAAATTCATGCTCAGAAAATGAGCTTGGCTCACGCAGGCCCGAAGCTTTTTGTTAATTAGAGGTACCTGTCGGATTAGAACAGACAGTCGTGCCGCGCTCGGTATGGGAGGCACGTAAAGACCGTCACTCGGGTCAATATGAACCTCTCGCAATCAGTGCTAATGCAGTGCTGTTCGGCTGCCAGAGGCTCATTTTTCTTCCTCGGCGGGTTTGCCATTACTTTAAGTACCACGGTACATGGGGACAGAGGACTGTGGGTTGTCTGGGGACGTGCAGGGCTACACTGACGTGGCGTTAGGATGACGTAGCACCTCGAGCCAGGGTTTCTAGATCGGCAATAAGCGTATTCCAGATCCAATTTGACCAGGTAGTTCGCATAGTTGTGCATTTAATCTGTGATTTAGATATTGTGTGACTAATGGGACAGAGAGTGACCATGTCTGTTGCAAAAAGGGGCTAAACTAAAGAAAGAAAAACTGTAAAGTGTGGTAGGCATGCATGTATAAGCAAATACTGGCAATATGAGACACATTAAGCTATTCTTATTGAGCATTAGCAAGGCCTGTAATTTGCATCTATATCCAGTAACTATTTAATACCAAAAAGGATCCTGTAACCCTGCTCATCTCAAGATTAATCATTACCTGTGTGGAAAAAGTGGCCTGTCTCATAAACACTGACAGGGATGAATTGTTAACCAGTGCTGGCAGGGATGGTGAAGACTTTACCTGCCAAGGCGAAAGTGGCTGACATTTCTTGGTTATACAGCTCATAACTGGCCTAATCATCTCTGTTGGGAGAAACCCCACGGACATCATTTCATACTATTTATTTAACGACAAGATCAAGACCATTGTAAAGCACCTAGTGGTTTTCTCTCGGCAGTTTTATTATATCAGATGTTTATATATATATATATAAAAAAAAAAAAGTTTGGTTTGCGTGTTTTTTGTCTCCCCCATCTACACATTAGAAGACAGAATTCCAAAACTTCAGTCTGTTACTACACAGAAATTTTGAGCGGTCATAACCCTTGCCATGGGATTCACTCCGTGTCTTGTGTTGGTCTGTCCTGCCTCAATTCCACTGGTGCGCTGGATCGCAGCTCCTCAAAGTGGAGAGAAGGCATGACCTTTGCACAAAGGCTTATCCTTCTTCGAGTAGAACGTCTTGCCCTCCAGGTTGACGTGGCAAAGCTGTGAAGATAGAGAAAGAAGGGGGGGGGGGGGGAATGAATGGGAATTCTAATCAATCTCAGAAAGGGAACACAAAAGGGCGTATTCAATTGCTGCGCTTGCGGAGGGAGAGGGGGTTATTCCATTCGAGTCCGTTCAGCCGACAGACATGGCTGCGAGAAAAAACGGCCGAGGTCAGAAGGCAGTGAAGAGAGGCATTGTGAGGGACAGGCGGCCTCAGCCGAGGCTACAAGCCACAAATGAATCAAAAAGACTTACCGCACAGACAAAGCACGTGTCGTGCCAACTGTAGCCTAAAGCTTCCAGGAAGCGGTCGCCGGCATCGATCTTAAAGTCACAGCCGTGACATTTAGTACCAAACATCTTTTCATAGTCTGTGGGGGAAACAAACGACAACAAAAGCTGATTAGTTGATTAGCATGCAAGAGGCAAAAGTTGAGTCAGAGAGAGAGAGAGAGAGAGAGAGGTTAAGTTGGACCACAACACAGGCAGAAAACCTTATCAAACCTGTGAGATTCAATTAGCCATGTCCATGCTTAGTGGTCCAGAGGCTTTTTTTTAACACAAACAGCTCCAGATGCTTAAATGCACTTTCCCTGATTTTCCATTACATTTGTAGTCAGGGTTTAAAGTGGCTGGCTTAGGGAACGCTAGAGCGTTTTTTCTTCCAAGCCCATGCTGAGACTGCAGCTATTTGATCAACACTCAAATCCCGGTTTCTGACTGAATGCTGACACAAGAACACTTGAGCCGCAAAATGCACTGACCGCATGCTTCATTTCCACAATAAAAACCTTCACTACGTATGCACATGCAATTTAAACACCTGGACATGTTAGATAGGACGGAAAGCTACGTCTGCACAAAATTCTAATTACAGACACGAAAAAGGAAGCAAGAAAAAAATATATAGTCAGAGCTTTTCATCTAAAATGAAAAAAAACAAAACAAGAATAGATCAAATCAAGCTCTTTATTAAATGCTCAAGGCAATCAATCAAAATCACCCTGGAGAATCTGACTGGGAGCAGAAAGCAGTTCAGAGAAGTGCTGCAGGTCGATGGTCAGGGTTTTTAATGTGTGCAGCCGAGCAGCAGTGTGTGAGTGATTAAAAAGGCCATGGCTCTGCAGGGACCGTCTCTAGGCTCTCACCTCTCTCGCAGTAAGGCTCGCCCTCTTCCATGTAGAAAGCCTGGTTTCTGATGGGCCTCTTGCAGGCAGCGCACACGAAGCACTGAACGTGGTAGGTCATCTTCAGGGCATGCATGATCTCCTGGCGAGAGAAAGAAGCGTGTTTGAGAGATCTCGGAAATGAGGCCATCGCTTTTGCATCCGTGCATGAAAATCAATAGACTCCAAGTGCTCGAGCTGCCGTACTGACTTTTAGTATTTTTAGAAAGAAAGTACACAAAGAACAACTTATTAAAACATGCTAACTCCAGCAATCTTCTTCTTGCACTTGGCGCAGTTGGGGGCGTAACGATTGTCGTAGCATTTAGTGCAATAAACAGAGCCTTCTTCTTCAAAGAAGCCGCCTTCGTCGAGCACGGCTCGGCACTGACAGCACGTGAACTCCTCGGGGTGCCAGGAGCGGCCCAGAGCCACCACGTAGCGACCTCTGAAACAAACACACACAAACATTTTTGTTTCGTCAAAAGGTCTCTCAGGGAATCCACAGCACTTCTACAAACTCATAACGGAAATCGGAGGTTGCTTATATGACAATTCACACTGATCTGTATAAAAAGTCTGTTCTGAGAAATGCTACTTTAAATGCTACTGACTTCATCTCTATTTTAAGACCGTGCAGCACTTCACCTCACAACCAGAGCCTGAAAGTGGATCACTGATTTTCTAAAAACGTCAGGAGGCGTCACCCGAGACCAGCGGCAGTACCTGATTATCTTGTTGCATGCGGCGCAGAGCGGCGTGCGTCCGGAGTCGGACTCAGGGTTCTGCTGCGCAGCCTGGAGGATGGAGCTGCGGTTTTGCTCGGGCGTGGGCTGCGCCGGCTGCCTGTGCTGCGTCACTACCGTGCTCGTCTTATCTGGCCGATAGCGGTCAGCAAAACCCGGGTCCGTCACCCAAGGTGGGCGGCTCGAAGGTCCAGACTTGGTGGAAGATTGAAGAGCTGGAGCTGCATGTTGGGGTGACAAACAGAGAGACAATATAGAGGAAAGTTAGCCAAAATGGCTGTCAAACCCTATTCTATATTACAAATTTATATCTCTGTAATATTCCTGGGAGTATTTATGGGAGCAGGATTCTTGATACAGCCATCTTTTTACCATCTCCCAATGCCACCAATACATGCTAGGCATGTCATGATCTACTATGCTACAATAAATATAAATTTGTGATGATTCAAATTGATGAAATTTGTTCTCAGGCTGCTTAATCTTTCCTAGCTGTAATTGCGTTGTTTAGACAGCAGAGGGCCAAATAACCTACAACAGAGGGAATACACGTGACTTCACCATAGGTGAAAGTAACACAGCTCTAATACCACGAAAATGCACAAAACAGATATAAAATGTGAAAGAGCTGTTGTGTGGTTGACTGTACAAAGAGATTAAACAAGAAATCTGAGTTCTCTTTTTACAGACTGCTGAAAGCTAAAAGAGAAGCAAATGTAGGTAGTACAAATGTTCATAAAAGTTTAAGAAAATGTCTATTTGTTAGTAACTTTTTTTCATTTTTAATAAAAGGAATTTAGTTAATAGGCTGTTATATTTTACTCCAACCTTTACAAATGTGTGTAAATGACTATTGATGGTTATTAAGAAAATTAAATAAAAGGTTTTTTTTCAGTTTAACAAAAGGAATATTTAAGTTGATAAAGAATAGGAAAATAAATGAATAAAAATTTCTTCATTTAATTTTTTTCCCAAAAATATCGTGGGAAAGTCAAATCGTGAACCCAACATCGTGAATCGAAACGAATCGTATTATGAATTGGGCGAATTGTTATATTCCTAATACATGTAGATTAATTTTTTTTTAAAAACTCAGATGTCAAGATAATAAAACGTAATAAATGTCAGTAATAAAACGGTGCTCATAGGAAGCCATACTGGCTAACAGAAAGGCAGACAAAGTCTTAGTACAACCTTATTCATCAAAAACTAACTGATCTAATACATTTTAAGGGCATTTTCTCTTAGATGCTGTGAAAGCAACCATACAGAACTTGAATATTGAACTTGGTTCGATTGAAGAATGACATGATTTTAAATAAAGGATGTGATAGGAAATTCATTGAGATGTAATGTGAGATAATGATTTTTTTGTTTTGTTTTTGGCTTTACCTCGAGCTCCTTCCGGCTTTGCGGCAGGTTTGCTGGGGCATGGAGTCACTCCATGACTGCGGAGATAGAAACAAGCCTCTTCAGATAAGGATTACCAGGAAACAGCAGCATCAGTCCAGACCAATAAAAATGTTACAGGCCAATATCAGGTCTGGCACAAACATCCTGTTCAGAAGGCCCATGCACAGCAGAGTCGGCAGGTTAAATCATTTTATAATGAACACACAGTGGCCTGGTCTAGAGTACCCGAGATAGAGCTCTAAGGTTAATGATGTTCACACCCGGCTTGGTATAGCGCTCAGCATTCATATTCTACGGACATAAAAAGGATGCAATGCCTGTTACACTGAATTTCCGACCTTCGTTATATAAATAATCTGAATGATAGTGATACACATGGAAAAAAAATAAAAATAAAAAACTGCAAGTGTAACAGCCAGCCGTCCTTCTGTGAACACCTCACGCAACTTCTACTGCCGCAAAGAGCCAATAAGTCTCAAAATGTGCAGTTCCTAATGAAATTGCTGGCCATTGGAAGGCAGACGGTCTTTTCGTCTCCTGAATTGCGATCCAGGGCGTCCCACAGGTGCTGTAAGGGCTGAGATTGCTTCCTCAGTCTGTCGCTCACAGTCCTCTCGAGTGTGCCAGCGGTTTCGTCAGGAGCACGACTGGCAAGGGCTGAAACGATCTCACAGAAGCACCCGTCTGACGGGTTTGTTCTGCTCGGCCGAGGTCACTTAAGGACAAGCAGATGGTGAACGCTCGTCTGTCGTGCTGAAACCTCATCTGCAGACTGGACACAGCAGAGCAGCTTTACTCCATGGTGCCTGGCAACGTTTACACATCCATCCGCAGTTTGCCAACCTGGCTTTTACTTCGTTTCTTATGACGCGATGGAAGATGCAGCAGAACGACCAAGTGTGGCCCGAGCTTGGAATTAAGGAACGGTTTTAGTAGCGGTGTCAAGAATCTCTCAGCAATTAAGCTTCTGACCTAGTAATGCAAGTTCAGTGAAACCATGGTTCTATTGCTTAAGAGCCAAACTTTAGGCACTTTGATTCATTTAACAAACACAGAAAAGAAGAAACCCTGCTGATTACTGACTTTCACCAAACAAAAGTTTTCATTTAGTGTGTCTATTTAAACTTAACGTACACACAGGCATGTGGAAGTTGAAGAGTCTGACTTTATCTTCGTGTTATTTCGATTCCTTTGATAGAGGCACCTGAGACAAATCAACATCTAAAACTGAATCTCCCAGCCTGTCTCTACTTCACACTAAAATGCTTTGTTCTGTACCCAATATAACCTTTTGCTTTGTACAGAGTCAGTGGAGCTGTAAGCCCAACACTCTGTTTTTTGTCTCACTATAAATAAACCATATCTACTACAAAGAGATGTGTTGCTGAGAATTACTGCAAAGTTCCTGGGGAATCTCTGCAGCAAAAAATCTGCCATCTAAATGAATTATACTTGCTTTTAACTAAGCATTCGTGGAAGCAAGATGGCTGCCATGACTATCCTGTGATCATTTGGAGCTTGGCTTGGGCACATCCTCAAATAGTAGCAGTATAGCACCAGCGTTAGTGCGACACTACTCAAGTACGACTCTGGAGTGTTAGAGTACCAACACTAATTGTTTTTCTTATTACAGTTAGTGTCTGAATTTTAAACACCTCTCATGTAGCCTTAAAACTAGCAAAAGGTCTGTTTTGCATCTGGAATTTCTATATTGGTAAATATCTTTGAATGCAAGGTCAGAGTTTTTGATCTGAAATGCAGATCATGACAACAATCATGACAACAGCGGAAAGTTTTAAGCAGAAACAGAGCTTGCCGGTGCGGTTAATGTCACTGTGCATGAAATCGTTTGTGTCCGTATCATGAATATAACGAACTATTTAGCTCACCACACTGTTTTATATTATGTTAGCTACTACGTTTTAGTCATTTAGGTTTCTCTCCAATCAAAACAAGAGCCTGGGGAACATATTAAATCTTTCAGTGGCCTAGCTAAAGAAAAGGATTTACGATTTTTCCACCAAACAAGTTTTTACTGCTTTTAGCTGCAAACGCACAGCTGTTCAAATTAATTTATCACTACAGCTCGTATTCAGTTCAGTAAAGTGGTCATTTCTTTCTCAGATCATTAATCATCATTGCTATTTCTTTCCCCGACACTAACCAGAAGTAATCCATGCCCACCATGTTGTGTGAACTGCTGCACGGGCTGGCAATAAAACGATACCATACTGCACAACTCCTGGTCCACGAACAAGCTTTTTACGGGGAAAACACCAACTGGAAAAAATAAATAAATAAAACAGCTAGCAAGTGCAAGGCTCTTAATTCCAAAACACTCTGTCTTAGTTCCAAGACTAGCTGGATAGAAGCAGCTCCAAAATGAATAAATGTTAATGTTCCACCTGGACCTCATTAGCATAAACCTGCTCATAAAGTTTGCAACAAACTTTCAACACTGTATTGCAGAAAATGCTGCGTTTGTTTTGTTTGTTTGTTTGTTCACCCTCCACGCTGAAAGCTTAGGTCAGATAAATATTTTATAAATGTTCCCGAAGCAGTGTTATTGATATCTTGTTGCTATTATTCATACACCGTGACCGAAACGCGAAATGATCCTCACCCTTAATAGCCAGCATAATACATCACTTTTACTTTGCAGGTTCCATCTTTTTTCCTGTGTGTGTCTGTGTGTGTGAGACCTTTTGATGACACAACAGTCAGGCTTGATTAATGTTCCATGGATTACCGTTAATCAGCTCACGCTCGCGAAACCAGCCGGTACCACTCAGGCGTGACTCTTCGCCTTGTTTCTTTTCAAAAGCCTTGTAGAAACAGAGGCGCCGATACGGGCCAAAGGCGGGGGGCGGGGGGTAAAGAAACCCGTCACAGCATAATGAGGGAGGGGTGTGTTAAAAAGCATGCGTTACATCATCCAGTTATTACAATACTAATGAAGCTTTTAGCTTTGTGGTCAATCCATAAAAGAACTGTAATTACTATTAATTATTTATAGCAAGCGTAGACCTAATTATAGCAATCGCTTATTTTAAGTCTGTTATCCGTAACAGGACATCTTGCTCGAGGACTCTGAAAAACTCAGCAAACTAAATGTATCTATAAACAGATAAAAAGTACATTGTCCTGAATTAATAAACCAATAATTAATTAATAAATAATTTTCCTACAAGAGACCCCACCCCCACCTCCAAGTGTTTTATTCCTTATTTAAAGCGCAAAAGATACAGTTTCGGAAAACTCCTGGTCATGTCTGGTATATAAGTTTTGTATTTTGCCACAGTTTAGATTGTTCAGTAAACATCAGCAACAGTACTATTTTTAACGTGCAAAGTTCTTCAGGAAGCGCTTTTTCTACACGTAAAAGCTGAGCGTGAACACATGGTTGTGGTTAGTGAGGCAGACTTTGCTACAGTGAAGTAAATGGAGAGGTACGATTTCAAGTCTGAGATGAAAAAAAAAAAAAGACAGTAGGAAGGAAGTCAAAGTTTTAATGTTTTATGAATTCAGAAAAAGCAGAGACGTCACAGGTCGTTTCAGGACAGATTTGCTCTTTTATGAGACAGCAAAAAACAGTGATGAAAAAAAAACACAGTGAGGAGGAGCAGGAGAAAGAAATTCTAGAGAAGCTGAAAGATCAACACACAGAGGAACTACGCTATACAGTCGAGTGAAAACAGTCCAAGACCTGACAATTCCCTCAGACTAGCAGTACTACAGATTCATGTGTAGAAACACGGGGTGAAATAAGAGTGAGAGAGTGAGTGAGTGAGTGAGTGAGTGAGTGTGTGTGTGAGAGAGAGAGAGAGAAAGAGAGAGAGAGCGAGAGCGAGAGAGCGCGTGTGCTAACTCGACAGCAGACTGCACTCAGTCTGTGTTTAAGGACTCTTGAGGTTTGTACTTAGGCTGCTTTCTTCTTGTGGTTATACGATTTTTTTTGTTGCGTTTTTGATTTTATGTATTTATTTTTTGTTTTAATCTTCCCTAGACATCCCACACATCATCGTGGTCAGCGTAGGCCTGTGACTGGCACGCAGCGTTGCCCTGATATGATGTGACGCGAGGCTCGGGCTGGGTGTGGCGCGACGCCCGGGCGTTCAGGACTTGACGTTGAGGGAGCGGGCGGATCGGTCATGGTGCCAGTCCCTCAGCCTGGCATAGCGAGGGCTCTGAATCTCCGTGAGGAACTTTTCCCTGCCAGGGCCAGTACACAGACAGAAAAGGGGGAAGAAACAAGAAACAAGAAAGACAAGAAAGCCACACACAATAAGAGAGAGGAAACAGAATTAGAAAGAACAAGCTTGGGAAAAAGATTTAAAACGTTAAAACACAAGCGAGCGCACGCCATGCAGTGGATTTTAAAACGTTATATAACGTGACTGTTAATTACAGTCGAGCTATAATGAAGGCTCATGGCTGGGGAGCGACAAAGCGAGATCTAACGCTGGCCTTCATCACAGCTGATCACACAACACTCGAAACGAGCGGGTTAGCAGCACTTTCCACTGCACTTCATTAGAGCCACACATTTCCACTCCTGATATTTACCTGGACCTTTTAATGTTCTCATCATCCGGGTCCTGCACTGAGGAAAGCACGAGACACAAACACACACACAAATCAGGTTCTACGCCGTTTAGCTCGGACACACACCCTCACACGCAGCATTCAAATCACCAATTAATCACTAAACACTGTTAAATACGCTACCAGTCAGTTTCTCACACGCTAGACTTAAGTATTTCAGATATAAAACAGTAACTTTCTGATTGGTACCGTTTATCTACAGCAGAGATTCAATGACAAAAGTGCTCTTTATGATGCAATACGGGATTGAGTTGCTTTCCAGAGGTCAGATCAGAGTCATTCAAGCCCTGCTGATCAATCGCACGCAAAGTCTGATCTGTGATCCCTAAAGCTGCAGAGATTAGACATGGCTTTAGGCTTCTAAACTGTGAAATCCCTAATATTAGATCAGATTCAGCTGCCTGAATCTCGCACCAACAACTGGGTCAAAGGCTTGAGCTCAACAAAGTGGCAGGATGTCGGTCAAGTCCTCAGTGAGACCTTTCATGAAGGCAGATTAAGGAGGTTAGTTCCTGCGAGGTGGGCGCTGGTGTGAGCGTCTTACTGTAGTCCGTTCCTGTAAGCTGGGCCAAGATGCGGAAGGAGCGGGACTGCGTGGTGCCGGTGCGAGGCTGCCAGTCCTGCGTGTCCTCGATCAGACGCTTCTTACTGCGATCGTTCGGGATAAAGCACGGGATGTTCTCCACCCGCAGACCGTGCCTACGTGGAGGAGGCAGACGTATTAACAGCAGCTCTTTTGCCACAATCACTAACAAAACAAACACCAAGCACAAACAGCTAGATAACATGCTGGCCTCGACCACCACTGGCAAATCATCATCTTTTATCCACTGCAACTGAAGGACGAGCAGTCCAGCGTTCACGACACCTCCAGCAGGCCTACATAATTAGACTGAGTCTGGAACTAGCTTTTATTCCAATATTCTTTGCAATTATTACCTAAATAGTGTACACGTAATCCTTTAACACCTGACCAATCAGGTCACAAGTTAGGGGGCCAAGCAGCGTAAACAAACATGGAGGACAACATTAGCATTGTTAGCGAGGGAATACACAGAGTTACAGAAAATATTTCACCGCCAAAATTCCAATGTATAAAAATAAGGACTATTTTTGAGACATTCACCAGTACAAACAAACAAACAAACAAACAGCTCTCTAGGTAGTAGGTAGGTAGCTACCAAGTGTGAAAGCACCAGAAATCATTACGTTTCAGGGTTTTGTTTTGTTTTTTTCCCCTGAAACGTCAAAGCTTGGTCACAGGACATTAACAAAAACAGTCCCTTGACGCTCGTGACAAGCACAAGACACACTCCGTTCTCGTTTCGGAAGAACGCATTAGAGCCGCGTGCTCTCTGCACTTACTTGTTGTCGTGGTACAAATCTTCATAGAATCCCTCTCTTCTACTGAAAAAGGGAAAGTGAAAGAAGAGGGGGGAAAAAAAGCAATAGAATGATAAGAATGAATATCATTGATGACTGAAATTGAGTGCATATCTATCGTCCAAGAAGGAAGGAATAGAAAAAGGGATGCTACTAACTTGTCAATAACTTCCATCTGCTGGATTTGGGAGAGCAATAGAGAAGAGAGAGAGATTAATTTCTTTGACATAAAACAGACACTAAATCCAGATGCAGGAAAGTGAAATAAGTCACACTATTTGTAGTGCACGATGCAGAATGCGTGCAGGCTGTGAGAAGCTGAAAGCAGCCACAAGCTGTTGATTCGAAATATCACTCCTTTATTACGCTCTGTAGTCTGATCCTTGGACTTCCACAGGAGGAAGCACTGTAACTCTGGGGTAGTTCGAAGTTTATTGCTTGGCTGTTCATAGGTGAGAACAAACACACACTAAAACCATTATTTTACCCAGAAGTCCCTTTTCTGTTCCTTCCCCCAACCCAGCCTTCACTATCCATCCTTGTCCGAAGGAATTTTACTTTATTTCTAGTCCCTGCATTTGCATCTCCTTACTTTCAAGCTTTAGATTGTCAACAATTTTGTTTCTGCCAAAAGCAAAATGACTTGGCAATAAAATTGGCTTCCGTAATGTCACTTCCTGCAAAAACTGCCATCAGGTGTTTTTTCCCCCACTGGGAAACTTCTCACTGGTGTTGTTTGTTGGTTTGTTATTGGTGATTTAAAAAAGTCTCACAAAAGAACGCTTATTCAGTTCAGTATCGAAATTATTTCTGCCATTTGCATCACACTTCATACAATACGATGTCTTTTTATAACCCCACAAAACATTGTAAATCTTCTATTATGTAAGGAATAAAAGACTCCAGGGTGTGTGTTACAGGAAACTCATCAGCAGTGGGTTGATGGGTTTTGTGTAGCCTGACAAGAAGCGGCGTTACTGTTCCCTCCCTGAACTGAAGTTGATTATTTTATTTCTCTTACACTACAGAAATGTGCCAACAATTAGAATTTTTTGTTATTAAATCGTATGTTTTGTCCATTGATGCAGTGTGAAACAAATCGTTCCCTCACCAGCCTCTCGTTTTCCCTCTGTCCTGAAGACTTTCCTGCGGCGGAAAACGTGTTACAGCTTTACATCTGACGGTTACGAAATTCTGACACTGGAGACTCCTTCCCTAAAAACGTCAATATCAAATCAACGCATGGGCTATTTTTAATCCATTGATATCGTGTCTCACCATACACCATACTCCCTGTGCAAGCCATAGAAACGATAACGTCTTCAAACAAGCGCGTGTGCATTAATAATGAATAAACCTGGGATTATAATATATATTTCAGTAGAAAGTTGTGCATTTTTTCTTGCAAAACGTCTCGAAAAGCGAATACAAGACAGCGCAGTGTCGGAACATGGCTGCTTTTCCTTTCCAAAGCAACTATTCTTGTCCTTCCAGCTGCAGCAGGTCCTGCTTTCTGTAACTTGAATACAGGCAGTAAATTTTAGAGCCCACACACAGCCACGTGACTATTCTGATAATAAAAAACATCTTTTGTTTGCGTTTTTTGTCTGCAGAGAAGGAATCACTTCTCAGGGGAAAAAAAATAAAATACATTGTTTTTCCCTCCATATAAACACTCTGCATTGACGCACACAATCTGTGTTAAGTGTCTTATGGAAAAAGATACTATGGTATGGCGCTCGGTCCAAGTAAAGCTGTTGAGTAACTCAGCACCACGGCAGCAGAAGCACTCCGTGAGCTCAGCGGATTTTAAGGGAGAGGCCGGGCTCTATAAACAGCACCGAACATCAAACTTAAAGTCACACACACACACACACACACACACACCTCACCCCAGTCCCACAGCTCCAAGCAGCCCCACCTGACACGTTCCCTAAAGTTGAAGAATTCATTGATTCCTAGTTCTGGCTCACTTGACCAGCAACATCTGTTGTTCTGAGTGTTTCAATAAAAAGGGCTCGTTAAAATTCAGGCTCTCTCGCTGTCTTTGGCAGAGGAGAGACGAGGACGAGCGAGGGTCCCCCGTACAGGGACGATAAAGAGGAGGCGACAGGAAAACAGATTGAGGATTGCATGAGACGGCGTGGTGCTCCGCATGCAGTCTCTTAGGGGGAAAAAAAAAGGAGAGAGAGAGAGAGAGAGAGAGAGAGAGAGAGAGAGAGAGAGAGA
>JAOTRR010000027.1:12069279-12081360 GCA_028570945.1 Gogo arcuatus | reverse complement strand
CTGCATAAAACAGCAGGTGTATGGGTGTACCTAATAAAGTGGCCGGTGAGTATATAATTACATAAGCAATTTCAGAGACAAAAGGCTCGTGGGACAGGGGTTTGAGAGAGGAGAGAGACACTTTTAGCACAATACTAAGAGTTCAGGACCAGAGATGCAATTTAGCTAGATGCCAAGAATCCCTCCAAATACATTATGTCATAGCACGCATGATCCTTGACCTCATTTAGTCGTAATAGAGACGCATAGTCCACAAGAAACAAACTGTGTACTACACACTATCTGTCCAAAGAGCTAGTAGTGTTTATCAGAGTTGATAAAAAAAAAAAAAACACCACCACATAACCCGGTCACATACGGACGACTGGCTGCACGGAGTACGAGGAAAATTATTCATACTCTTTAAGGTCAGAATATGAAGCTGAACAAAGACGGCAATCTCCGCTGTTTTGAAATCTAAAATGAATCACCGTTCATACAAAAGCTTTACACGTGCAGGAAAGTCCAGTCCGAACCGCTTATAAAATAAGCCTGTGCAACTCGTTAGAAAGAGATGGTGAATCAAACCGGAAAGGTCGTCTTCACTAAAGAAAACCTCTAGAGTAACCGCACGGACAAGTTCTGACTCACACCTTCAATTACGTCCTCTCACAGACAATGAACGTTGTAATTTTACTGTGACCGGCTTACAACATGGCAAACTGCTGCAACAAGAGAGCGGAAAAACCACAGCGAACAGGGTTACGGCTTCAATAAACTGTGCTTTTACACAGTAGGAAGGATGAGCGTACGAGTATACACAGCCTTGAAGCAAAGAGGCGAGATCATGTGACTGCTTTAGAACCATCTCTCAGTAAAAGGATCAAGGAGACGTCGTCATTAGGCATGAGCTGAAATTAAATTTTCACAATCACGCAATCTTTAAGCAAGTTTCATTACATTCTGCATTTAAAAAATATTATACCAGTTTTTATTGGTGCCGTCCTAAATTTTGCCAAATAAGGAAATCATGATAACCCGAGGGCACCAAGATGGTGGTGATGTTTTGGCAACAGTACCGTGGAAAAACCTCAAGGAGATAAGAAAACAATTTAAATTATCAGTAAATTCAACTTTAAGGTGGGAATGAAGGACAGTTTCACACTCCTCACACAAAAAATGTCCATATGTAACGGTGACATTTCATGAGTTATGTACACACCAACTAGGGCTGGGCGATATGTCAACAAAAAAAAAAATTAATTAAAAAATTTTTTTTAAAATAAATAATGATATTTGAAGACACTTCTACGATACACAATCTATAGGTTTGGTAACAAACTGTCAGTCAACGAGTTGCTTTGCGTTTAAAGAGTAAAAATGTGTAAAAATATTTTCATTTGAGATGAAAAACGAGTAAAATGTTTTAAAAAATTTGGAAAAGAACATTAATTTTTAGCCTAAAAAACAACATCTTACAATATCAAATATACAAAACAGCAAATCAGCTGCTTCCAAAAAGAGTTAGTGATCTCAAAAAAAAATAAATAAATAAAAATTGTGTACATATCGTGACATAGTTTATCACACCGTCAGCATTACATCGTCAAATCACCCGGCCCGCACACTAACACAGCAAATACTTTTAAAATAATACTGTGTGTGTTCACTTAAGTGAGACACTTATTTGTTTGTTTTAAAAAGTTAAAATTGTGAATTTTCTCTGACGAATATTGGCACATATAATCATATTAACTGATGAACAATGTGTAAGCATGGAATAAAACACTTTCTAAGAGGCGTGCTCTTATTGGAAATTAATCAGCCGAGTTTGGTGTGTTGAAGCGGTGTAACTGTAACAACCCTGACGTTGGTTAATTTCCTCTAACAGCACGTCCTGAAGTGTTTTATTCCTCTTACACCACAGCAACTTACCAACAATTACAATTTCTTACTTATTAAACGAACAGCATGTCCGTTTCTCATTTCATTTCACATTCATGAAGGAAGTAAATCCTGTTCTCACTTACGCAGCTTGTCATGTTACAGAGAAACCATAAAGAGCAAACTTCGGAAGAACGTAGCGGAAATCGCTGACAACGGAGACTCCTTCCATAGATGTTAATCAACGATTATGTAATTGTTAGCGGTGACTATAAGAGAAACGATAATGCATCAGTACGAGCGCATTAATATAAACCTTGTAGCTGCTGGTATAGAAAATCAAAATCAATGAACTTTCTGACCAATCAGATGCGAGAATTCAAAAGCGCTGTCGTGTACCGGTCATTTCCTGAGGTCTCTGTGCTTTGAACTGCACGCCCTTTTACCTCCAAGGCCAGCCGGAGCCTCATCTCTATAATGAACTGGTTTTGGAGTCAAGCGAATCCTCTGGGTCTAGACTCGAGTGAAAAAAAGAATGCCACGTCGTTACGGGTGTGCCAGGTCACGACCCATACTGACATCACTCTCGGCTGCCTCGAGTCATTGCACTTGCACTCGCCTTCGCTCACCGCTGCTGCATGGGGTTTACTGAGTAATTCACAAGGCGGCCTTTTCCTCTCATACCTAAAAAGGAGAAGCATGTGGCTTGGCCCGTTATGGAGCCTTTTCATCATGCGTGTGTTGATACAACAGCGGCAGCCTAATGACAGAGCTCTCAGGGATGGAGAGCAGAGGGAGACGCCGCATGTGTGTGTACGTGTGAGAGAGAGAGAGAGAGAGAGAGAGAGACTACAGGCAAGCCTGTCTTCTCCCATTACTCATACCGTAACCACAGAATTGCTCAGGCCTTGGAGCTGAAAGAGCACGTTTCATACAATTATAACCTCGCTCTCCTTAAGACTCTTGGATTGCTTTTTCTGAAAAATTCACTAATATGACCCACATATCTGGGGTAGATCATCAGATCAGATTTTTTTTTTTTTTTTAAACGACATCCACAGGCCAGCACGGTCGGTGCAGCAAAAGTTCACACGATCAAGCCCATCAGATAAAAGTGAACGTGTGTGCATTTTTTAATTTTAATCTCAGCTGGACAGACAAAGCAGATCTGTCCCAGTGCGATCAGCCTTATCAGTTTTAATCTCAGAAGAATTTGGGCTGAAAAAAAACCCCCACTTACTGAGAATAAATCTGTTTATCAGGGAAGCAACGGTAAAGGAGGTGTGTTACGGTGAGAAATGTTCACGGTATGATCACTTAGTCTGTTAAAAAAAAATGAAAAGAGAACCAAATGAGACAGTACCTCTGGAGTACCATAGTTTCGACTCTCAAATTGTGTCTTAAAACAAGGAAGTGTTTACTCAAGTTACGAATGTCGTTTCAACGAGAGTATTGCTAAGCGTCTGTGTGTGTATGTGAGGTGAGAAGTGTGTTTATGTGTGTGTGTGTTTGTACCTGCTGAGTGACAGAGTGAGGGAGTTGGTTGCTGCTCTGATCTTGTTTTGTGCTTCAACGTGTGTCATCTCCTCAGCGTTGGAGTCTCCAATAGACACCACACTGTCTCCCACTCCAACTCCGGCCTGAGCCGCCTTTCCTCCGGGAGTCAGCTACACAGACACACACACACACACACACACACACACACACACAAAATTAGCATGAGTCATAGTGCTAACAACCCACCATGCCTATCATTTTGCATTAGCCATTGCATACGCACATACATTGGTGTTTATAATTCTTCTCAGAGCAAAGATTTTTATATTTTACAGCACTTACTGTTTAGCCACTTGCTGCTTTCTTACTGTTTGCTTTCGTTGATGGGTTTGCTTTCGGTTGGCAGAACCGGCTCAACCAAGAAACCGGTTAAGCACTAAACGAGTAAATCACGTTGTCAACTTAAACACGACTTTTATTTTTTTTTTAGTTGAGTTTTTACTAATATATTGAAGCATGAATCAGACATTTAGCATGTAAATGCTGTCTATATGCATCATTGTGGTGCACATGGTTGGATGCTGCAGTGTGCAGTTACATGGTTTAATCCAGAAATAAAACTTAAACCGAGCAATTTCAACCAAGGCCATGATCCGACACGGCTCTCGTTATGGTGCCGTCTTGCGTCTGGGAATCCCCACGTCTGATTACATGATTGGTGGGAACCCGGAGCGGAAACGCACTCGTCGTCCTGCTGAAGAACTCAACCATCATTCGTCATCTGTGATTGTCCAAGATGTTAAATAAATATAAATCCTCATAATCAACATGTGACTTTCGAACGCATCCAAGATTTATTTGAAGATTTATTATTGACATCAAAAGTCTCCTACGTTCCCCACAATGCCATATGACTTCCTGTTAATAGTGGGAAGTCGATTCATCCCTACCTAAAGAAAGAGAGTGATGCAGCGGCGCTTTAGTCCTTCGGTCTGTCTAGCTCTCTCACCTCTTCGTCTGTACACTCGGTCCTTGCTGTAACTCAGCACAACTGTCATTTGCATTCTGGGACTTTGTGTCCAACATTTGCACCAACGACAAAAGACAAGAATGCTGAGAAAAGTGGATCTTGTAAGCCTATAATTGATGAGAGTCTCTAAAAAAGCCGTCTGAATGATTATAGTTGTTCCTCACTGTGTTTGTGTATTATGCTTGCCAAGAGCGCGAGATAAGACACCGCGTATCACCAGTTCATAATCACACCCTCGGGATCCCTCGAGAAGAACGAGTGGATTTTGTGCAAAGGCAACATGAAGGACAAGAGAATAAGAGAGAATCAACAGCTGCATGGTGATGCTCAGACAGTGGCACCGACAGATAATTTAGCACGTACAGGAAGTGTACACTTTACATACATGGATAAATGCGAAATGCTGACTCACTGTCTAGGTGCATTGCATTATTCTACTGAACAATATGAGGAGAAGCCAAAAAACATCCTCAGGGAAAACAAAGACCAGAACGAGGTCAATCTCGGTTAGGTGGAGATCACAGAGTGCACACAGACAAGAGAAATTTCGCCATGTTTCTGTGAGACCTGGGCCATGGAGAACTTCGGTCTCAGTCGGCACGCGTAATGCGTTTAAATCCGGGAAATTAACATGAATACATGAGCTAAGGATGAGTGATGTGACAATCATAAGTAAAAGTCACTATATACATTGAGATTACATGGGTGCCATTACTTTTACTCCACTGGTATACAAATATATCAGTTTTTTCTGGAAGGAGTCTCCAGTCAGTTACAAAAGTTTTCCAACAAAAACACAGTTGTTTCCAGCTGCTATAATACAAGTGAGAACAGGAACTAACATGTTTTGTGGACATTCCACGACATTACATGTAACTATAAATGGACAAAAAAAGAACACGATGATCAACTAATAAATGAAAAACTGTAATTGTTGGCAAATTACTGAGTCACGGTGGCAACAGTAACTCAACAGCTTCATCACACCACCTTGTCGTTGATCATTTTCCTATAACGGCACACCACCATGATGTTACATTTTATTCCATCACAGTATTTTAACGTTAATTCTATGCAGACGATCGAGATTAGGGTTAGTCCTGTGGAAGGGATCCCCAATGCCAGCAAAGTCTGACGATTCCCCCGTTCCATGACGCCTCATTATGCTCTCCATGAACTCTATTAAACCAACACCATGCTGGATGCAGACGGGACGTCAGGACTCCTGTCCCAAAGGCAAACTATCCCCAATGAGGAATTTATTCCATGTCCTAAACTTTGACTCGGTCCATATCACAGCGACGTGGTTACAATTCTTGACACCAGGTGTCCACAAAGATCTCCACAAATTTCACTCCAGAGGTGAACATCTGGTTGAACGTGACAGATTGCTTAAGCGTCAAATGAAGAACTCGAATCATCGTTTCCAGGATATACAAACGTTCACTGGACTAACGCAAGAACAGAGATTCAGAGCCGAAGACTTTGTTTGTTTTCAAATGGATAAAGGTAAAAACATGACTCGACGAAGAGACCCTGTTGTAACCATATTGCCAGGCAGCTATATACCAAATTAATCCTTGCTTCAGTGAGTCTACATGTTGTTTTGTGGAACAATGTCTGTCAATGAGGTTTCTTTTGGCAAAAGATATGACACAGATAGCGGTAGAATTGTTCTAATTTCTATACATGTTCATCTTTTATTATAAGAACACACTGCCCAATATTTATCTTAGCCAGAGATAAATATATATTTTACCTAGTTTCTTTATCTTTACTGGAAAAGGATTGCTTTATTGTGAGTAGTACAAGTCTGATTCAGAACTTATGGCAATTGTGTGCTGTCTCTAAGTGCCTTGGGACTTATAGGTCATTGTTTTAGCTTATTTTGTGAACTTGTGGATATAATGTGGAAAACAAATGCTGGAGATTATTCTGTCATTGAAGTGGTTTATTGTGAAACTTTACGACTAGACACGAGTAAGTTACGTCCACGGCTCAGTCGAGGAGCTTTCGCGGATACAACGTTCAGTCCCTCAGCAGTGCTTCTACTGTCACAGGTGATCTGGTTTCATTTTGACGACGTGTGCATAACGCCTCAACGCGACCTTCACCTCCTCGTGAAGCAGCAGCAAAGCCTTCGGCATCCGTAGCACACATGGTTCACGAGGCCTCTCGCGGCATTCGGTCATTTCCTGTCCTGAACCTTTCCCTCGACACTCCACCCAGAGTTTTACAGCCTCACAAGTCCACAATCCTCTCAGCCCTCTGTCTGGAATCCAGCATATCGCAGCTTTAAAAAAAAAACACAACGCACGTAGCATTTATTTTAGCAGCATTCAATTCGTCTCCAGTCCCTTGTGCAGCTAGTTCAAGTTGCCTGTTTTGACTTAGCATTGTCTAAGTAAGGAATAAAACACTCAGGGGCATGCAGTTACAAGAAACTAATCAACAACCCAGTGGTGTGATGTGATGCAACCTGACATGAAGTGGACTTATTGTTACCACCCAGAACAGCACGTCCTGAAATGTTTTATTCCTCTTATACCACAGCAGTTTGCCAGTGATTACGTTCTTTTTTTTTTTCTTTATTCCTAAATGTCGTAGATTTTATCTGTTTATAGCTACATTTGATGCTGCGAGACATCCAGGAAACAAGAATAACAGCTATAAACAGTTATTTAAAGACACCGGAGCAGTTTAATAAATACGTACCTCATGCATGAAACTAATTGTGTCACTCTAATCTGAGGGAGTATGCACTTCCGAGGGTTAGCGGCACTCCTCTTGCGCGTTGTGCCGTATCACACCCACCTGGTGTGCATCATTTTCATATACCAGCACGGTCTGCCATGTTTTGTTCCTTATTTATTTTCTAGCTCATACAGAGTAATCTTCAATGTTTATAAAAAAATTATATATACATGCTTTTTGTTTTCCTCATACAAGTTCAAAAAAAAAAAAAAAAAAAAAAAGATTATTTGGATCTAGTAAAAGGGTACCTGTCTTAAAAGAACACTGAAAGCGGGCAGACAAAAAATGATTTTTGAAACACTGTTTCAGAGAAACTACAGCCAGAGAACATCAGAGTCAAAGTATAAGAAAGCAAGCGTGAGTTAGAGTGCAGGATTTTGAGAATCTGAGTAAATGAAACATAAAGGAGGACACCGAGGAGAGCGATGAGGCTCTGAGGGCCGTGCTGACGGACAGAAGCACCTGCGTCCTGGGCTCAGGTTCAGAGCAGCTGTTCCTCCACTCAAAGCAGGACAGCAGCGAAGTGCTGAGCTCAGGCCTTTCATACGACACCATGAACTCCTTCGGTACGGACAAAAAAACGTGTCCTTTCACACGTAGAGATCAAACCAGGACACATCTGCTCTTACGTACTGTACGAGAGATACCTTCTACAAGTTCGAGGAGTATAACCGTGTGCACGTAACACGAACACCAGGGCGTATGATGACGTCAAGATACTGAGGAAACCCTTAGCAATTAACTTAGCAATGCTCGAGTGCTTTTTAAGTTTCACCCCGATCATCTGTAGCCTCTTCACCTTCACCACAAGAACTTCATTTTAGTTACATTTCATTTTTATTATTTCTTCCACTGGCTTTTTCGGTGGGGGGGGCTGGAACACGCCATTGCGTCAGATCCATAAATACATAGCAGGGACGCGCTACGAGAGCTCGGAGAGCTCTTGCACGAGAAACTAGACCCCCCTGCAAATCCTTGTTTCAAAAATTCGGCCACAGAGTAGGCTTCAACCCTGACATGGCTGGGAATCAGACCAGCACGAAATGACAAATTTTATTAGTGGAAGCGCTTCGTGCTGAGCGCTTGTCAAATTTATGTCTCTCACAGATCATTAAGCGTCAGGAGTAATACGGGCTCAGGGACTCAGAGGAGAACAGAGCCATAAAGACACAAGACACGAAGCTCAAACCGAGAAGGATGTGTTAGAACGTATCAAAAAGGTTACATCATAATTACAGCTCAGCTCGTGTTCAGACAATATACGTTGATGCAAACCAGACGAATGATCCGTCACAGAAGTAGAAACTAACATTCAACATCTGTTGGAAATGTTGCGTAAACTTTTTTTATAAGTCACAGGCGAGTACAAACACTTCCAAAGAATCCTTGCCTCACTCCATGAGGACCAACGGAAGACAGAAGAGGCCATTGTGTGCTGTCAGAAGTGAGACATCGGTGCTAAAAATGCGTGGAATGCTGGAAATTTGTGTTAATCAGGGAGATCCTGCAGACACCCTACGCACAGCAGAGTTGAAGATCTGCGGTTCGACCAAGACTAAGATGAAGGAGTGAAGAAATCTGATCATTTCCAGCCTAGACTATAGTTCATGGATGGATAAAAGCACAGACACAAACACAAAAGGAGGGTAAAAGTAGGCCTAACAAAAAATTCTGGTCCACCACACTGAGAAGAAACCTCGCTCTTAGCTTTGTCTGTGAAGGACAGAAAGGTCAAGAGCAGTGCACTGAAATGGGGCATGAAGTTTGTTCTGACTCAGCGTATGAATCACACCGGTGAGAACGGTCACGGTTCTCGTCACGTCAGACTAACATCAGCTCGAACCTGAGTTACTCGCAGTCTCGCATTAATTCATTACCTTGTCACTCAGGAGGTGAAGCCAGAAGAGGTGTGGTGCATCTGTTCTGCTTCAGTCTTCTAATCCGTAGGTCTGCTCTGCTGACAGAGGAGTGGCAGGTACCACAACATGGCATGTGCGGTGCTTTAAAAAGACTTCATGCATTAAACTAAATCTACACGTATACACGATTAATCACACCAAGGCGCTGTTGAATGGTCAAATCTGATTGGACAGAAGATTTAGTTTAAGTTTATATTAATGGACTCGTTCTAATAGCTTCATTTTCGGTAGAACATATAGAGGGTTCTGGGGTCATTTCCTCTTTTGCAGGCAATTTCGTTTCCTCTGCGATTTTGTTTCCGTCCAGATCGGCCTTGTCGATGCTTTTCTCCGTCCTCCTTTGAGAAAATCGTATGAGTACGGGATCGTAGAAAACGCAATCTGCTCGAAACCCGTTCCATCGATGGTCATTACATTGCTGTCCTGATGCAAGAGTTTTTACTAAGAAGTATTAAAAAAATGATTACAAAAGGTCTGTCTGATCAACTAATTTTTTAATTATTAAGCTCTTTTCCATAGAGTCAAGTTCTCAAACTCCATCTGACAAGAGAAACCCAGGCTGAGACTGAAAGAGAGAGAGAGCGCACGTACAGACAAGATTGTGTTATTGCGCAACGCCTGGCAGCATTACGAGCTGAACGGCTGGTTGTCACTCAGACACATGCGGTCATCGGAAAGCCGAAAGCAGACGCCTTGCGTGTCGTCTACCTCGCATCCAGGTGATCCTCTCGGGCACTGATCTCAACCTTAACTCCTGACTGGTGGCAAAACAGATGGAAGAGGCACCGGGTTGAGTAGAGCTCGTAGTCATCGTAAAACGTGCCGTGAGGGACAACAAACAAGAAAACAGACGACTGACTTTACATCATGTTTGTGTCATGGTCATATCATTTGCACAACCCTAGCCATAGAAGAACAAGGATTTCCAGTGAAGTTTGTGCAAACATGGATTAAAAGTGACAGTGAACAAAACTTTACAGCAGCGAGTCTTGTTAGAACAAGCTCAAATTTCAGCGACTGAATTATGAAAGCTTTGAGAGAGCTTTGCAGTGCATTACTCACACTCCTCAAGCCATAGTTAGCTGCCTCACAGTATCACATTGGCTTTGAATAAAGTGGTCTTCACGTTTGGTTCAAATACTCCAGTCTAGAACCCGAGACCAAATCTGGGCTCATAATCACAGGTTTATGTTTATATAAAAAAAATACTTCAATGTCATATTTGTGCATGCAGGTTCGCTGCTTTTTAAAAAATATATATATATTATTTTCCTGTTGTACCAACACTCGTGCGACAAAAAAAAAAACCTTTTTGGATATCATCGTGCAGGAACACCTGCAAAGCGACAAGTTGAACCAATCATGTTACAGCTACCACCCTTGACGCGGACAGTGCCACGGTTCATTAGAAGTGAAGCCCAGACCGTGGTTTTCAAGCGGACAGAGGATCGGGTATCTTTGGACCGCTCCCAGCCTCGAAAACGGCGTTCACGGCTCACTAAAAGTACTGAACTCGGAGCTCAGATGTCTCATAGTCTGGGAGGGAAAAAAAAAAACCTGACACAATCCTGTTCGATGTAGAGATAAGAACTGAAGTCAAGCACAAGTTCCCACCTGCAATTCCACCAACCAATCAGAACGAAGTCTCTTTCCAAAACACCAAAAAAGGAAGAACGCAGCTAAATTTATAGAAGGATTTATATTTTGCTGTTTGCTTTTAGCCTTTAGGTGATGTATGATACATGATTCATTAAAGTATGCTTTAAAAGACATGTTCGAGGTGGCACTCTGGTACTCTTGGCAAGCAGGTTTCCTTCCTCACGCTGCACATACAAGGGACGGAAAGTGCACCGTGTTCAATCTGGAGCTTCGGAGCCAGCAATAAGCCAAGACTCAATGACCTTTAACGGAGGACGAGGCATCTGAGAAACTAAACAAATCCCTCAATATATCCATGTGAGGCGAGAGAGAGAGAGAGAGAGAGAGAGAGAGAGAGAGAGAGAGTTGCGCAGAGCCTTCTTTTATGCACTTGATATCAAGCAGTGACGTGTTTGAGAAGGAATGCGAGTGGTGAAACGGCCCTCGCCGGGCTGGAAGCATACGGTTCTCATTATTTCTCTCGTTGCATTTCCTTTTCAGGATTTGTTTGACACTTTTGTGATTTTTGTTCAGCGGGAAAAAAAGGGCCTCAAGGCCACAGGAGTACAGTCTGAGGTCCATTTCTATTAGCATGGGGGGATGGGGGGAGGGGACGTCCGTCCTGACGAGTACAGCTTTTAAGGAATCCATCAGCGAGACACGCATCAGCGCAACATCAGCTAACAGCTGTCCTTATCTAGCTTACATTCACTCTTAAATAATCTTTCAACGACAGTCATTTGCCAATATTTGTCGAACAAGATTCCACTATCTGTTTACTGCTCCAAATATTCAGTGGCCTAAACTGGAAGATTTTGTTTTCCTCGGACTTAAATATGAATCCTACCACTCTGCTTCCAGAAACAATGGAAAGTTTAGAATTGGCCAGAAAATATAGTGACAGTGCACTAGACAAAAATATTTAAAAAAACATAGTAGCCTGATTTCACTTGCGTATATTCGTGCTTCATATCTAACCGTTAACTTGCGTCTTCTTCGATTTATGACGTTATGTACAATAATCATACTCAACCTTTAAACTCGTGCAATTTTTTACATTTCATTGATTCAAACAGTCACTTCCTATCTGCTTTTCATCTGAGAGGAGGCTTCCTAAGTAGTGGCCATTATCTGAGCTTCATAGACACTCAAAGATGCACACTAACACAAGTTTAAAAAAAACAAACAAAAAACTGTGATTAAAATGAAGCGTAAAATGAAAATGAACACATTCCTGTTTGCAGCTCTGGTCACATCCAAATAACATTTATTTACCAAGCGATAAAGAGAAGATGGAGTGGAAACAGTTTTGGAAAAACTGCTGAGTGTGTATATATGTGTGTGTGTGTGTGTGTGTGTGTGTGTGTGTGTGTGTGTGTG
>JAOTRR010000027.1:12047222-12063910 GCA_028570945.1 Gogo arcuatus | reverse complement strand
ACCATTCTTCCCAACAACCAATCACTGATCACCATTCTTCCCAACAACCAATCACTGATCACCATTCTTCCCAACAACCAATCACCATTTTTCCCAACAACCAATCACTGATTGCCTTTGTTCCTGATGACCACCATTGTCCCCAAGGACTAATTACTAACCACAACTGCTCGACGACCCATCACTGATCACCACTGTTCCCAACAACCAATCATTGATCACCATTCTTCCCAACAACCAATCACTGATCGCCTTTGTTCCTGATGACCACCATTATCCCCAAGGGCCAATTACTAATCACCACGGCTCTCGACGACCCATCACTGATCACCACTGTTCCTAACAACCAATCACTGATCGTTATTCTCCCCGACAACCAATCACTGATCATCATTTCTGTCCCATGTACACACTTCTATGTTCTTTATTTTAAACTCTCCCTTTTTTTTTTTTTTTACTTACTCCATTTGTAATCACTTTACTCACTACGACAGCTTTCCTTTATTCGTGTTCTCGAAGTAACGTAAATAAACGAATCGATCGTGGCGCCGTAACCAAAGACGACTGCTTTCTAGAAGACGTTAGTTACAATCAATTATTTTCGAATGCAACTAATCTACTCTGTTCTTCTGAAAATCTTCTTTCCTCATGTCACATGGTGTAATATGCAAATGACTGTGACTATTCAAATGACATGCAAATTTGACTTGTGACGTCACGTGGAGACTCCCAGCACCTTTATGAGCATGGATTTGGTAACACTAACACTGGAAGAGTATACTAAAGTCTGTTTCTGTGTAAGGAAAACTCTATAACTTATGCTGTTATGCTTTTTGTGCTTTAATATCCTCAAGACTGTAAAGTTTGTTTCCTTAAACAAATCTAAATGAATGAAAGTAGGAGGAAGGGAGATAACATGAGAGACAACAGCTCAAGGCAGTTAGTCCTGAGAACCTAAGGAAAGCTCTAGGTACATTTACACAAGTGAAAACATCAGATACGGCAGGAAATGAACTTTGGCCAAAGTCCTGACTGACTTGAGACAGAATCTTCTTGAACTTTTCGAGGTTCAGAGAAAAAAAAGCAGTAACTACAGCATCAGTTTCTGTCACTCTCTCAGTTAAAACAGGCTCAAAAGAAGCTAAAAAGCTGTAGAATTACCTCCTGTGTTCCTTTAGTGTCTCCAGACATCGGAAAATGGTGTTAATTTCCCGAGAACAGGAACTCTTACCCGCTGGAACAGACTGTAAACCGTGAAAACTTTTCAGCAGCTCTTCTGCTGAGGTGTGTGAACGCGCCTCCTCGCGCAGCTGCAGCGGCTCGCGCTCGCCTCGCGCGCTCCCTCCTGGAATTTTAGCAGGACTCGAGAGAGACACGTCACAGGTCACGTGGCCAGTGATGCACGCACCTTGACGTGAAATGGCCGCGTCTCAATTCGCAAAACCGTGCTCTCTGGAGTGAGCTGAAGAGCGACTCGGACTTTTACAAAGTGTGGAAATGGAGGGCAGAGGGATGGGAGACGTCACATCGTATGCTATAATAATGAGAAAATATCTCATAATTATGACTTATTATTTAATAATAATGAGAACATTTTCTCAAAAGTATGACATAATTATGAGGTAGCAGTCATTATTATGAGATACTTTCTCGTATTTCATTATTACGAGATAGCAAGTCAGTTACGAGATGCTCAGTCATTGTGAGATAGGATTTCATTGTTATGAGAATGAAAATCATAATTATGAGTTAAGATCTCAATTATGAGATACTAAGTCATAATTCTGAGAAACTTTCGCATCTTTCATTATTATGAGATAGTATCTCATAATTATGGCTTAGTTTTTCAATTATGGCTTGCTAAGTCATTGTGAGATAGGATCTCATCATTCTGAGAAAATTCACATATTTCATTATTATGAGACAGCAAGTCATAATTACGAGATACTTTAACATATTTCATTATTGTGAGATAGTATCTCATAATTATGGCTTAATATCTCAGTTATGACTTGCTAAGTCATTGTGAGATAGGATCTCATTATTCTGAGATAGAAAGTCAGAATTATGAGAAAATTAAGTCTTTATTATGAAAACTTAAGAGAAACTTTCTCACAATTATGAGAGCGCACAGAGAACCATCCCAGATTGCTTTGCAAATCAGCTGTGGTTTACCATGGGGGTGTGGCCAAATCTTTTACACAGGAGTGGCCATGTTACACCCAATGGCTTTCTTGGAGTGGCAGTTTCAGGTGGGGTAAAATACTAATCCACACAAAATGGGTTATTCTGTCCTCTCTGTGGATGGCTTGAACAGGATCTCCATCAGACACCAAACATTTGTTTGTCGTATCCAGACTAAAAGTCGTACCTAGCATAACGTTCGACTACATCTTATAAAGTACACTATCATTATGGATTCAGTGTTTATACTAATGCTAATGAAATCTTTAGCTAACAATAGCTAATAACAAACTGAAGAAATTCAGTGGTGTGTCTCCAAATAATGATGTTTATATTCAGAAATAATTAATATAATATAGCTGTTTGTTTCTTGTGGTCAGTAGGGGAAGCTTATTCCTACAAATCGTGGATGATCCTCGCAACTGGACAATGACAAACTGAACTTTCAGATTTCTCAGAGATGTTGTAGTAGAAAAAAAATAATCATAATAATAAATCACCGTCTTAATAAGTCCCACAGTAATGTCTTGCTAGGGTGGACAGAGAGGTGGTCATGCTTCATGCTAGTCCAAAACTGGTCTTAAACTTCAGAGCACATGACAGTTATAACTGCAAATGAAATGCAAAGCTGATTTAAATTGGTTTCATCATAAGCATACAGACAAACAAAAAAGTGCATGAGAAAAAATAAAAACATACACCACAAAACAACAAATAATAAATCTTAACAATAATACTTCACATAAAACATTGATTTGTTTTTAATCCATCAAGAAAGAAAGAAAGGATCAAATTTTATTTAGTATTTGACCAACATATTTTTTTCAAGAATGTCAAAATTATTATATAATCTGAAACAAACAAATCTTAAGAGATGACTAATATGGTAGGACTTCAGTCTCTTTTTATTGTTTTATATAATACTTGCTTGATTTGGGTGTGCTGTAATGGGAAAATAATCAGTGACAGGCTAATATGATGCATCCCGAAGCTCAGTGCAGTTCCTCTGACTACACTGAAGTTGACTTGCAAACAGAAGAAAGACATTCGGTGTAGTTCCACAGACGTCCACTAGATGGCGACAGAACGCAACAAATCAGGTGGACAGCCAGCTTCCTTACTTTCACTAGGTAGGATGCGAAAGCAGGAATTCTGCACTCTAAATAGTGCACTTGGATGAGTGATTTAGGATACGGCCTGTGAGGGTTTCCCCACCTGCTCCTTAAGGAAATAGCGAATGAAAAAAAATTTTTTTTTTTAAATCAACTGTTTCTTTTGGAAAGGCTGTGTTGTGTCCGCGCGCGCGCGCGCTTTTATATAATACCGAACAGAACGGAGCCGGTTGGAATTAGCTAGTAGGCTAGTTTTCATTTAATAAATAGAGAGAGAGAGAGAGAGAGAGAGAGCAAGCAAGCACACACACCACATCACTACCACAGCTGGAGTGAGAGAAGTGAGTGTCAGTGACTGTGTGGAAAATGGCCGACACGTTCGGACTGCAGGCGGAAGAGGACCCCGCGGCCGCGTTCCTCGCGCAGCAGCAGCACGAGATCGCTGGCATCGAGAATGACGAGGACGCCTTCGGTTTCCAGTTCGCAGCGCGCGACCAACAAGAATCACAACCGTCACATTCGAGTCCAAACTCTTTCCAAGGTAACGGCTGCGCTAATTAGCTGGCTAGCTACCTTAGCGAAATAAACAACCTAACAAAGCTTTGTCTTTATTTATTTTTATTATTGTTGTCTTTTTAACAAATAATAACACAATTTCATTAAGGTTCTCATTAAATACTCGCGTATTAGTGTTTTATCTCTTCTAAATCGACACTTTTTTAACTGGACTACCTAGCTAGCTAAATGGCTAACGCTAAGTAGCCTAGCATCCTGTACGTCAGTTAGTTAGTTAGCTAGCTAGCTAGTTAGTTAGGTAGTTAGCTCTCCACAGAACCTTCTCACTCAGTACAATACGTTTTAATCAATTTTATCAGTTAGCTGCTAATTAATTACCACAAATGTATGCTAATTTATATTAGAACTAGCTAGCACTAATTTTAAGCTAATTCATTCCAGTTGTAAAATGTTTGCATTTCACTGTGAACTTGCATATTTTATCCAAAAATAAATACTTGGTGTACATTGAACAGTGTTTTTTTTTTTATTATTGAAACCCGTTATAACTTGACAATTATTACAAGAACTGAGTCAGCAGTTATTTTTAAAAGCAAGCTCGAAAGTTTGTACACCCCTTGACACACTGTAGTTCTCAAACGTTTTGTACCTCTAGAGCCCTATTCGGATTGGATTAGTTTATCAGGCGGACCGGATGTCTGTAATCAGCCCTGTCCTCTGTGACTTTATTGCCGTCCGGATCGGCCCTGTCAGTGACTTTCCTCTCAGATTGTCCTCAGTGGTGAAACTCTCGGATTGGGACAGGGTTTCTACTTGGTTGTATTTTCTATCAGCCTGGATATTTGTGTCACGTGCATCATATATATTAACGTTAGATATTTCAGGAAGTGTTAAGGGTTCAACTGCAGGATCTGGCTTTTCTTAATGATT
Organism: Gogo arcuatus; assembly: GCA_028570945.1. Lineage (NCBI taxonomy): Eukaryota > Metazoa > Chordata > Actinopteri > Siluriformes > Anchariidae > Gogo > Gogo arcuatus. The sequence goes on along the minus strand of JAOTRR010000027.1, from coordinate 12,059,168 downwards.
TCGATCTCCTCCTGAAAACGCTTTCCCAGATAACGTGTAGTCGAGGTTTTACCGCTCAGACCTAGTTTCTGGTTGAGCGCCACTTCTAAAGCATGCGTTTTTTTTCTTTTGGAATTTGGGAAGTGTTTAATATTTGAGGAAGTGACACTGAGACACATGCTACAAGATGAAATACAGTAAATAGCAGCAGTCAAACATAATTTCTTTCCCAACACGAGATGATCTCTGCGTAGAAAATCACAGACGTGTATCCAGACTAAAATTATGAGACCAAACTGAGTTTGGTGAAAAACAGGAGGTAATTCGGCCTGTAATTCTCTCATACCCCTTTTGCACCAACAGGGAACCGGTTCCGTTCTGGTTCGTGCACCAGATCTTGACCCACTCGGAGCATTTTGACCGAAAATAAACTGGTTCAGGACCTGAAAAGTTGGTTCCCATCTGGAACCAAAATATAGCTGGTTTTTCCAGAAACGAACTGTGACGACATCAGTGGGCGTGTCATTAGTTTGAAGAGGAATCGGAGAGCAGCAACGGAAAAGGATACAGCTTCGGTGAAAAAAAAAATGGACAAATATCCGCAATAACAGAACAAAATCTCACTGATAATCGGTGTACTCCGCCATCCTGCTACTACTGTTTACTTTCGTTGTGAATTGTGTAACACCCTCCGTTCATGACGCGTCCTTGATTACAACGGTTCCACTCAAAACTGGTGAAAACGTGGGCTGGTTTGCTATCTGGCACCAAGGTTCAAAGAATCCTGAACCGGTTCAAGAACCAGTTCCCTACTGGTCAAAAAGTAGCTTCAGAGGAGGACGGGGGGGAAAACAAAAAACAGCGACAGGGCCGATCTGGACGGAAATAAAATCACAGAGGAGCACCAGGACCAAATGTAAAGTTAACCCTGCCCGAATAGGGCTTTTAACTGTAAAATAAACTCCTCAGACCTCCTCAGTACAGATTTATTCCATGAATATTTTTGGAGCCAAAGTGTTTCTCTTCCTGAACTTTCCACTGATGGAAGACATGAGGTCTGAGATGCCTTTGGTGCTTGGGCCCCTAAATAGAATAACTTTGATAATGATGTGTTGTGATTTCCACCACTGTGATCAAATTTTTTTTTTTTAATTATAATAATAAAGTAACACTTATAGCTTATTTCACTGTCAAACAAAAATATTGACCTTTCACAAAACAGAAGAAGGTGATAAAATGATAGTGTTCAGGGTGACGAGTATCTGATTAATATCTCCAGTATCTAGTGAGACACAAAGACACCGCCTGAATGGACCTGAATCTTAAAGTTCACATTTTTATCATGCTGATCACAGGAATGCCATTCTGAATCTTTCACGCTTAAGATATTAACATTTCCGGTAGTTTTTAAAAAAAATTTTTTTATTGTTTTGCTGGTTTATCATTTTGACATTAGAGTATGCAAAGATTTCTCAACTCTAGCTACGTAACCATCTCATTTTGAGCGTTTATGACTTGCAGCCAAACAAGATTTTCAGGATACCAGTATCTAACAGTAGAACCATTGCTCAATAAGAGCGAGAGCTGATCTGTAACTTTTTTTTTTTTCTTCCAAGCAGATGAGTTTGGAGAAGCGACTATGAATGGAGACCTGTTTCAGGTAAGGGTTGTACATTTCCTTTATCTACAAAACAGACACTTTAAATATCTATTTGTAATGATTTGACTTTGGGATCAACTGGATTAGCGTGGATTGTTACTCTGTATGTTAACTCATAAGCCAGTACCAAGTGCATGACCTTTTGGGGTTTTTTAGTGATTTTACCATAAAATATTTCATTGTTGCTGAAATTTAGCGCTTTTTCTATCCATATATCCACTCACTACTTCCTATTCACTACTTAGGGTCGAACATACTTTAGGCATGTAGGCACTGAAGAACAGATCATGATCGCCCATTGTCTGAGATTCAGAGAAGAAAATGAGTTCGTATATTTTTCTTATACTGTATTTAAAAATAGCAAAGGCATCAACATCAGCCTTGTGAGCCAACAGAAAACAAGCAGGTGAGACTGTGGGTTCTTTGGTTAGTCAAAAAAAAAAAAATCAGGATGAGCTGCTTTTTGCGTCAAAGAAAATTACACAGGTACAGTTACATGATAGGAAACTGACTCCGAGTCTCAACCGGGATACTGATAGTAACGTGGAAAAGTGCTATAAATCTTTTGGATTTGAGAAAGGGATATACTGTGCATACATCATTTTTGGCTGAACTGTTCCTTTAGCTTGTGATTTCAATCCCTTCAGGAGTCTAGCGATGTAGCGGATGGCTACGTGGCCATCGCCCAGGCTGACGTGCAGCGGCAGGAGCCTGAAAGTTTACGCAAGTGGAGAGAGGAACAGATGACACGGCTGGAGCAGTTAGGTATGACCTAATAACACGGCCCGGGCTTGTCCTGATTATGAACCACGAAGCTGAATACAACAGATGAGTTCTGTGCAGCACACGCTGGAGATTTTACCTTGATGAGCAGATATAGTGCGATTATAATCGTCAAGGATCATTTGATAATACACTTGTGTATTGGAACTAGTTTACATGGTATTTCAGTTCAGTTTGAAATCTCTTACGTTTACATAAACAGCGAAGGCCACTGATGGCACTGAATGTCGTTCTCCTTGAAAACGTTTGCAGATACAGTGAGCGTGACGTTGGATTTCGTTCTATTCTATTCCAACATTAAACCAAGGAGCTAGAAAGTCTCGCTTCTTGTCTTTCTTTTTTAGCTGAATAACTTGTACTGACAGTAAAGCTACTTTTTATGCTTAGGGCAACTTGTTATTGTTTAAAGAAATGACTACAGCACGACTTAAACATCATTGTAGCGGTGTTCCCGAGTCGATGCCTTCTACAAAAATTTAGTCTTAATCGCAGCTTGTTCATCCTAAATCAGGAAATGAAACTTAGGGGACAGGGAGGGAAAATAAATATTCAGACACTTCTGCTTGTACAAATTTCATTCGAGCAATCTAAACATTTATTTCAATCTCTCTGGAACTATTCCATTGTCATATACTGTACATTGAACCAGCCGATTTAGTACCGAACGAGGACTGTTTGTTTTGCTCTGCAGATTCAGCATCCAAGGTGGCAGAAGCTGAGTGGAAGGAGAAGGCACAGAAGGAGCTGGAGGACTGGCACGCTCACCAGCAGGAGCAAATGGAAAAGAATAAAGTCAACAACAGGTATTTCATTTCACCACGACGTCATTGTGAAACACAAAAGTGAAACCGAAGGATGTTCTCTTTCAGCTTGGTTCAACGTTTCAGCCGTGCCAGAATGTCAGGAGTGTCGTTAAAAACCTACATCTTTTGGAGGCATGGTTTCAACTAAATCTCACCAATGATGTTTATTATTGACGAGGTCCTACACAGAGTATGTACTTCTTTAGAAACGTAATTAGCTTAGAAATAATGTCTTGCCATATTTGCTATATATTTATTACAAGAATTTAAACAAATCAGCGTGGTACAACACAGCTCGATGCTTTAACTATAACACGTACAACTCGTTCTGAATTTCGTCACCTGCTTCACTACACACATCATAAAAATGTGGATATTATAAAATGAAAAAAATTCTTTTCACGTAATAGTCCGCAGTGCGCTATTCCTTCCTCAATAGATTGTATTCATTGCTTGTACAGTATAAATAAGCAGTTTGAAGATGACAAGCATCTAGCATGGTCTTAAATTAGAAAAACGTGCTTCAGGAAGCAAATCATTTCCATTGAAGTGAGCACTTGCCAGACTAACAGCAGGTTCAGGCAGCTTGCGCTCGAACACGTCATCGCAAGCTCGCCCTGAGGAGCCTGCTCAGGTTTTGTATGTGTGCTGAAAAGCTTCAACAACAATGACAGTTAAACAAACACAATCTGCAGAGCAAGCTGATAAGTGATGGCGAGCCATGCTGCTGAACAAAGCCCTGACTCCTGAATGTGTTTCATGTGCCAGGTGTGTAATGGGTGGGTGGGGGAGACTGGTATTTGACTTGACTTAAGATTTCTCAAATTTAGAATCAGATTACATTTGTGTAGGCAATAAAATTGGTTTTGTATCATCGAGAACACTAAAAATGTGCTCGATAAGCTGAGTTATTCCAACATTGACAGACCTGATACAAGACTAGCAGGTAGAAATACAAGACATATTTAGGGCAGGTTATGGCATATTTCCCATAACATTCATTATTTTCCCCATACCCGTCACTCATTCAAAGGAGAACTGCCGTTAATACAGTAAACAATAATTTACTTATTGAGTAAGATTTCACTTTCCTGAAAACATGCAATGTTTTTTGTTCCTGAATACTGTTTTGCTAACTGACCTCTGAAAACTCTTTCATTAATATTTCTCACAGTCTAATCATTCTCCACCTTTGTGTGCAGCTTGTGAAAAATTGACTCTCTCCCCCCTCCCTTTGTGTGTGTGTGTGTCTCTCTCTTTCTTCCTTTGCCTGCTTGCACATTAGGATCGCTGATAAGGCTTTCTACAAACAGCCCAACTCTGATGTGATAGGCTTTGTGTACGTCTCCCGTCACATTCTTGTCAAAATTTCTGCCAAGGACAAATCAGCGAAATGACCTCATCACTCTGTCCCTCCTTAATCAAATACATGCTGAAGGACTCGCAGCAAACCACCGCCTTTTTTTTAATCAATCATTCAGGTTCATTGCTGAACTAATTTTAATAGAATTGAGAAATTCTTGATTGTTACGAGCAATTCCAGCAAATGTAAGTCTCCTAACTTGCTCGAATTTAAGAAGTTAATGACATCCTGTCACGTTGTCGCTTGCTAGGGTGAGTGTGAGGTCTTCTTGCTGAATGTAGTGTATAAAGTGGTTGTGGTGCTCTCTGTGGTTAAAGTGCATGTCTGATTCGACAGGGTTCGCTGTAGTAAATGAATTAAAAATCAGTTGTTTGTGATGTGTGGAGATAGTAATATATATATATATATTACTATATTATCATGGTGATGTATTGCATGGCATGTGTTCTGTGTTGCAGAAAGGAAAGCATCCTTGATGTCCATCCTAATTATTTTATTGTGTGTGTGTGTGTAGAGCGTCAGAGGACGCCTTTCTGCAGGAGTGTGACGACGACACCCCCGGCACCGAGTGGGAGAAAGTGGCACGACTATGCGACTTCAACCCCAAGACGAGCCGCCAGATGAAGGACGTGTCCCGAATGCGCTCCGTCCTCATTTCCCTGAAACAGACGCCGCTGGCTCGCTAAGACCTCGTCTCCCTCCGCCTCACGTCTCGCTTTCGCTCCATCCCCCTCTCCGTCTCTTCCTTCTCGCACTTTATTTTAGCACACACTAAACGTTTGGGTTTTCTTTCTGTCTATCATTTAAGGTGGTGTATGATGAATTGAAACTTTTTTTTCCTGTTACACATAATCTGTATCAACTGACAGAAAAGTATTTTTCTGTTTTGTGTTCTGTTTTTATGCAAGAATCGGAGAATTGTGCCTCTTGAGTAGGCTAGTTGAGGATCGAGTGCAGGAGTGTGACCCTCAGAGCGAAATCAAACTGACATGAGACTGGGTGGACAAAAAGGCAGAAATGATACTGCCACTGTACGTGAAGACGTGTTACGTATCAGAACTTGGAAATAAGTTAATATTAAACAGCAAAAGCAGTACAACCACCTAGACAGTCAGATGTTCGGTGTTTACAGAAGGCAAAATTTTAATTTGATTGGTTAAATATTGACATCTATTATTAGGAGGCTCTCTGTAATGCAGTGCTTCCCAAATTGGTCCACAGAGTCACCCAGATGTTCCACTTTTCAACACTTTGAATGTCACAAAATGGTGGCTGATGACAACGATCAATTATCTATCCAAAATGCTGGCCCAAACTTTTAATCCAGTTCACTTTTTTGGTGTCTGAAAACAGTGAATTGTACAGTATTTCAATCTTACAGTGCACCATAATATCCCGTAGTGGGGTTTGATTCACACACGCATTCACCGAGAGAGCCAGCAAGCTAAAAAGGGTCGCATCCGAGTTCCGATTGACGGATTACTGATGGGAATCCCCCCCCCATATTTTCATTTGACTCGGCTCCCTAATAAGAGTCGACTCCCAAAGTTGGCTCCTAAATGGCTCATTGGCATTTTTTCCTAAACTGAACCGTTTCATTGTTGATCATTACCTGAAACCTCGACCTTCATTTGATAATTAATAAAATAACATTACTTATCATTGTATGTCAGAAATAATTGTTAAAAATAAATCAGCAAAGCACGAAAATGTGCATACAATAAAGATTCACTTGATTATGAATTAATCACCCTTCTACACCGACTACATGGTCAGTTGTTGGAAAGAGGTCTCCATGGAAACACCAATTACATATTCACACGCGAGTCGGTCAATGTTCACAGAAGAGACGACTCGCCGACAAACGACGCGTCACTATTACAAACGTGAGGAACGGAATTCTATAGTCACGTATTCGGTCTCCAGGCAGCGCCTTTACATCGGTTTGTTTCAGATCAAAGAATTGCGCACGTTGATGCGAATGTTGGACGAACCTGTGTAACGTAGCATCCAGTGTTGTTTAATTAACGCTTTGCTCATGTGATTTGAGACTCGTATTAATACTCAGACGTGTGAGAAGACGAGAGACATCAAAAACGTGAACCGTCTGGGGATCCAGTCACTGAAGACCACTTTGGGGAACCATGCTTTAATTGGTCGAAATAGCAAAACGACATGATTGGAATATTGCGAATAATTTTATTGAGCTGTAACTCTGCAGTTCTGATGAAGCTGAGATTTGAAAACTCACAGATTATCATCTCTCTTCAGAGAACGGCAAAAACGAGGGTATTTTAATTATCTATTCAAAGTGAACTCCAACGTATTCATACTGTTGCTCATAATAACGCTTAGTGCATGTTTTGCTAATTTCATGAAGGTTGGCAATAATTCTAGACTTGTATCCATTCTTGAGTGAGTTCCTGTTTCCATCACACCTGTTGCATCGTAAGTTAAATCCCATTTCCCCCAAATATTTCTGGAAAACGAACAAATCTTCAACAGTTATATTCAAGTAGGTTATTTGTTCAGTGGATTATTTATTGGTGGTCTTGCTTTATCCCATTCAGCCTCGCTTGTATTGATTGATTATAAAATTTCAGATTTGAGCTGTAGGAGGCTTTGCTTTAATTAGTATTTCATCTCATCCCAGTTCAGATATAATTAGTTGAGCACGTGTTAAAGTGTTACAGATATTTATATTTACCATCATATACATTTAGCGTCTTTGAGCTTCGAGGCCTTTTCTCCAAGACAGATTTTAAAAACTGTTACTTGCCTTTCAGCAGACCAGCTCTGTTGTGCTGTGCGACAGATTGTGGTTTTTACTGGCTGCCAAAGACTATGTTCATGCCTGCCTACGCTATAAATAAAAAAATTTTAAAAAAAAACCATTGGGACGGTTTTCCAGACATGACTCGATTCATTTCTTTGTCGGAAAGCATCATCAGGTTAGACGGTTAGATGTATTTTGTCTGGACGATCATCTCAGGTTTCATTTATTTCATGTTGTTCGAGACACTTTTAGCAAACGGTAGGACGTGGGAGAGGTTTACGGGTTTTGAATTGGAATACTTTCAGAAATGTTTCCAAACTCTATCTTAATTGTGCTTGGGTGAAAATGCAGACGCAATTCTGAAATGCACAACTCAATTAAACAAAACAAAACAGGTTTTCGTTATTGAGTTTGTTTATTCCACTTTTTCAACGGGCAACTTTTTAGTAATAGTGATAGTGCAACTAAAAATATCATTCCAGATGAGTAGTTTTCATCTCTCTTAACATCCCTTACTCTATGTTCACACTAGCATCAAAGCACTCACGGTGTTTGTAATTTGTATAGTTTTTAAATTCGGATGAGAAATGGTTGAATATGACGAGATAAAGGGAAACCATGGCTATAAGATTTTCTTCCATACAAATGAGTATCTCGAAGTGATCAGCCTTGGTGGCGGAGGTATACCAGTCAGATTTCAACTTGTTCTTCCATTTCTGTGCGCCAGTAAACGGTGTCTAACTGCAGGTTGTGAGTGAGGAACTGAAGAAACTTCGGACCATGCGTGCCACTGGAATGGTCCAAAGGAATCATTTGAGCCAAGAGTTTGGATTTGTTGCTTGACTGAGTCATACCTAATTTGCCAAGCATTGAGAAAAATCTCAATTCAAACGTGGCTTTTTTGCTGAAATCATGATTGCTTTGTCGCTAGATAGTGTGAATTTAGGGTTAGTGTAATATCTCCAGTGCAAAACTCTAGAAGCAAACATTTTATTTTGGGCCCGTTCATTTACCCATGTTTGACATTCCCCTTTTCTCGTCCTATTATAAGATATTACAAGAAAACTTCAATGGAAAAATAATTATAATTGATGCAAACAATGTATGGGGGGGGTGAATTAACACACGTCTCCAGCAGGGTTCCACACTCTCCCAACACTGGCCAATATAAAAGGCTTCAACTGAAGACAACCAAATAGCACTTTTTAAAAAAAATGAAATCAGTCAGTTGTAGACGATCACATAAGCCGCGAGGAAAAGGTGCGGTCAGATTTGAACTCTGAACCCTCGTTTCACTGTCTGGGTTTTAGTGCCGCTGCAGCGACGCCCACTATAATGGCCACGACGGTGAATCCTTGTGCGAAGATGCGAGTGCGCATGAGCAGCTGGGACTGGCGTGTCTTCCCTTGTTTGAAGGCTCGGAGGCCGTAGATCAGCGCTCCTGCAGTGCCCAGGCAACCTGAAGAGCCAGAAAGATTTTTTCAAAATAAACAACCAAACTGACATCAATGCATTCCAGTCTGATCCAAGATCCTTAGAGTCATGTCCGGATCCAAATTATCCAAAGTAAATGCACTTATGATGCATTTAAAACAAAGAGAAATCCAATCATTCAAAGCAACCTCGTGCAGTCAGAGACACCTTTTACACCTGATCTTGTGCCTACCAAGGAACACAGAAAGCTATTGACGCAACATATCGAGCTGGTTTAGATATTAATATTAACTACAAAAATTAGATTTCAATCAAGGGTAAATGCTGGCGATTAAAAGGAGCCCGTATACAAAACATGAAAAAAAAAAAAAAAAATCACTAGGTCTCTATCAGCTCTGGACATCAGAATCCTTTGCAAATATGTTCAAGCTCTGTCAGATTGGACTGAGAACATTGTCGGTGAAGAGCAATTTGCACGTAGCTTTGGCAGGATGATTCGAATCGTTGTCCTGTTTGAAGGTGATCCTCCGTCCCAGTCTCAAATCTCTTGCAGACTCAAAAAAAAAAAAAGCTTTTTGTGGGTTAATCTTTCCCTCAAACCTGAGAAGCTTCCAATTCCCCACAACACAATGCTACCACCACCATGCTTCACTGGACAGGGTGATGTATAGCAGTGTTGGGTTTCTGCCAAATATAATGCTTTGTATCAACAGCAAAAAAGTTCAACTTTGGTCTCAGAAACTTTTTCGATGTGCAAAGCCTCTAAACAGCTTCCCCCCCCCCCAATAATGGTGTTCTTCTCACCATTCTTCCATAAAGCCCAGATTTTGCCCCAGGGCTATGGTTGTCATGCAAATAGATAATAATAATAATAATAATAATAATAATAATAAAAGAGATAATTTTGCAAACTATATAGATTCCCACATCCACACTTTGATATTTTGGGCTATTTTGTGTCGATTCATGTCCCAATCAATTTAGGGTAACACTCCACATAGGGGGTGAATATTGTATAAGACCCTGTCAAAATTTAAAATTCTGAGCACTCGCATCTCAGATAGACTCATGTTTGGGGTTTGAAAGGCCATTTTCAGTTTTCTTGATTTAAAGAGCCTTTTCCTGTTTCGGTTTAGTTTGTGCATGGGATGCTCGTATGCATCACTAAATCCCCATGAGGAAGGGGAAAAGGGAACAAACTGTTCCCTCGAAGTGTTCAGAAGTCCACAGTCACCAGGTTCATATGTTCAGATATTAATTCACTTTCTAAAACAGCAACTTTGGCTGTATTTTAAATCACATGCTTATATCAACGCATTCACTCTGATTCGTTAATGCTTCTCCTGGAACAACTTAACTCAAAAACGTTTATTCAACATTTATGGAAGGAGTCTCCAGTGTCAGCAATCCAGTGAAACAAGTTCTCCAAAACAGAGAAGTCTTCAGGATAGATTAGTTTGTATTTTGAGGTTTCTTGGTAACATGACAAGCTGCATTTTTTTCATCTTGTTAACTTAAAGAAAGAAAGAAACAAACAAAGAAAGGCTGCTGAAATAACGACTGTTTATATCGTAGCTGTTAAGTAAGTGATAACATGAACTAACTTGTTTCCTGGGCATGCTACGACATTAAATATAACTATAAACGGATAAAAAGTGTCATTCCTTACTAAATAGAAAAATATCATTGTTGGCACACTGCTGTTGTATAAGAGGAATAAAACACTTTAGGATGTGCTGTTATGAAGAATGTCACTGATAATTGATCTAGGAGAGCACATCCCCTTGCAAATGTTTTGTGTTATGCATAAGTTGTCTTTTTTTTTATTTCAGAAAACAGATTTTTATTCATTCAGATTAAGCTGAATGAATAAATAAATAACATACTGAACTTCAACGAAATACTGCAATGTTTGTTATTTTGTCCACTGTCCTGAAAGTCAAAGGTCACCACTGAGACAAGTGGAACAGTGTCTCATGAAGGGCAAAGCTTCAGAGCAAATCCTCAACAAGAACAGACATCTGAGAACTTTATCAAAACATGAACATGTGTTTATGTGAATTATTTGTGTCTTCATTGCTCATAACTCACCGATAGGGACAAACGGGTTTTCTTTGGTTTTCCGGATGAACTTGTCTTTAAAACCCTCCTCTCTGGGCCGGGAGCGAGGAGTGAAGCCGTCGATAACCGGCGGGTCAGACAGGTCGAAAGCAGCGGCTACCGGCGGCGCTGTTTCAGCCGCTGAAGTTTGTTCTACCGCACTGGACGCCATGATGAACTCTACAGCGCACGGGCCTGTCTGTACTGCGCATGCGTGAAAGTGTTGCGCATGCGCCGCAGGCATTAACCGGAAGCGACGCAGTTTGAAATCGCAATGCTAGCTCGCTAGCTAGAATAAATATGGAAGCCCATTTCCGCCACTTAATAATCCTATGTACTGTCATAATTATAAGATAATACGCTAATTTCAAGATACTTATTCATAATTATACAATACTAAGCCATGTCGAGATACTATGTCGTGGTTATGAGATTACAAGTCATAATTTCAAGATAGTGTATCACATTTCTGAAATACCTTGGGATTATATCATTACATGATATTGTGTAACATTAGAACCAGACCAACAGTATCTCAAAACGATTGTTGTTACTTAGCATTTGAAGTTATGAGGAAAAGAGGTCATAATTTTGAGATACTATCTCACAATTTTTACTTAGTATCCAGGGTGTGATTATTATTATTATTATTATTATTATTATTATTATTATTAGTGTACAAGAATAGATTCTGGAAATTTTATTGAAGTGAAATGTGTAGAAATGTTCTTGGGTCATGTCAGTGGTTTCTTGGGCATTAAGTAAGGAATAAAACACGACAGAGCGTACTGTGATAGGTTGCAAGTTGATTAACTTCCAATAACAACACGTCTCAGTGTGTTTTCTTCCTTTTATACCACAGCAATTGTTCAATGCTGACCATTTTTTTAATTAAATAATGATATGTTTAATGTTGTGAAATGTCCACCTCACCAGACTCTCTTTTTTTTCTCTCCCTTGAAGTTAAAGATTTTAAAAAATCATTTTGTCATTTAAAGCACAGCCTCGTGTCTCCCGTTTTGTCATTTGGAACGCAGCCTCGTGTCTC
>JAOTRR010000027.1:11933474-11951279 GCA_028570945.1 Gogo arcuatus | reverse complement strand
TTTCCTGCCAGTCCCGGGAATCGAACCGGTGACCCTTCAGGCCCAAGGCTGCTTCGCTAACCTTCGGGCCATGGCTGCCCCTTTAGGCTGTGGGTTTGCTGTGTAGTTGTTTTTTAGTCTGGTGTTACACACGGGACCGATCGGAGTACAATGCTATAAACCATTTAAATGCTTCAGATAGGAATCAACGTCTGTCTCTCCCAAGGCTGTTTATTTTCAATTAGCTTGTTGATCTTCATCACATTGTTCAGCACATCTCGATACTCTCATCAAGCGCAGATGAATGATGCTGACTAACCCTCAGGAATGTTTTTATTGCCAGTGCCAGGATGACTCTGTGTGTGTGTGTGTGTGTGTGTGTGTGTGTGTGTGTGGTGAGTGTGAGAGAGACACACAGCTGCTTGAATGCTGGGAGTTTCCCTGAGAACACACACACAGCTTGAGGCTGGATGACTCGAGCCCCATCTCTTTTTCTCTCTCTCTCACACACATACACACACACACACAGACAGCTGTTGTCTGAAAGGAACGGCGGGTTGAATACGGACGATCAGATTTCAGGCCGTTTGCAAGAGCCCGTATCGCATGTCCTCTTCCACAACTTTGCGCCTCTGCTGAATTTCCTTCTTTATCCTCACGACTGCGTTTCTTTGTTTTTCCCCCCGCAGATTTGGAAGTAGTTCAGACTGACGGCTCGGCATCACGATGGCTACCCAGTGTGAGTACCTGTTTTCTGCAGTCTTGGAAATTCTAATTATAGCCAAGAAGTAAATGAACAGGTTCTCACGGTAATGAGTGACCTCAAAAACATTGTGCCCTCCCCCACTACGTGTGGTACACACAAACACACAGAGATCCCACACACAGAGACTGAAACTTGGGCAGGACGTGTTTAAACGTGTAGGAAGGTCTTGCTGAAAAGTCTAGAAGCTAGTCATTGTAATGAGGGCAGTACAATAGGTTACTGTGTATGTAATGCATGTGGTACTGTTTTTGTTTATGGTGTGCGTGTATACAGTTTAACAGTCAGCCAGTCCAATTAAAGGTGCATTAGGTAAGGGGTGTTTTATTTTATTTTTTTTTTTTTTTGGAGATTAGGTTTCTACTAGTTAAGCAGGTATGACATGAATGTTTGTTTTTTCCTTGAGCACACTTTTTCCAACCCATGTTATGAAGCTCCGCCTGCAGGATCAACATAATTTGACAGTTATAAATTTATCACCTGAACCTTAGGCATAGTCAAATTTTTTTTCTATATTTAGTTATATTCCTGTGGTGGTGGCGGCAGCATAAGTTGACTCAAGATTAACTGCGGTGTTCTAGCCATTTTACTGGTAAATTCTTTTGGGAGGGTACTTTTATGGTTGCAAATTGCACACAGTGCTTTGTCTCCCCCCCCCCCCCTTCATTTTGATTCAAAGAGACTCTTCCTATCCGATTAACATCCCTTCTTTGCTGTGGGTGGGGGTGTATAGCTGATCTGATGGAGCTGGACATGGTGATGGAGCAGGACCGGAAGGCTGCAGTGAGCCACTGGCAGCAGCAGTCCTACCTGGATTCAGGTATCCACTCTGGAGCCACCACCACTGCGCCATCACTCTCTGGCAAGGGGAACCCCGAGGATGAGGAGCTGGACAACCAGGTGCTGTATGAGTGGGAGCAGGGCTTCGGCCAGCCCTTTACACCTGAGCAGGTGGCAGGTACGAGTTGATTTCTCTGGTTTAGGAGTTACACCAGAATAGTTTGTGTCCAATATCTACAGATTGCTCCATGCCTTGGTGCTATGCTAACACCCGTGCGCTCTTTCTAGACATGGATGGGCAGTACGCCATGACTCGTGCCCAGCGTGTGCGTGCCGCCATGTTCCCCGAGACCCTAGACGAGGGCATGCAGATCCCCACCACCCAGTTCGACTCCGCTAACCCCACCAACGTACAGCGGCTGGCTGAGCCGTCCCAGATGCTCAAACACGCCGTGGTGAACCTCATCAACTACCAGGATGACGCAGAACTTGCCACAAGGGCCATTCCAGAGCTCACCAAGCTCCTCAATGATGAAGACCAGGTAAAGATTGCTTAGTTTTTCTCTGGGGGGATTTAAAGTAACAGGAGGTATATTTAAATCAGGCCCTGACCCAAAAATGTTTCTGCTGTGTCGCATCTTCACTTTAAAAATAAAAATAAAAAGGACATGAGGACTTCAGGGGAAAAAGTTTTCACAAAACTGGGGCAGCACGTTTCACTTTTTAACTGTCTGCCTTTTCTCTCTGGAGGTGGTAGTGAATAAGGCATCCGTCATGGTGCATCAGCTGTCGAAGAAGGAGGCGTCGAGGCACGCCATCATGCGCTCCCCTCAGATGGTGTCGGCCATCGTGAGGACTATGCAGAACACGGGCGACGTGGAGACGGCACGCTGCACCGCTGGCACGCTGCACAACCTCTCCCACCACCGGGAGGGCCTTCTCGCCATCTTCAAATCCGGCGGCATCCCTGCTCTCGTCAAGATGCTTGGGTAAGAGCTCAAGGAAACATTGTGATGCAGAGCTGTTTGGAGTGTCAGCATAAATATCTCACATAATTCATTCAAATATTAGCCAATTATCAGAAGCACTTTGCACTGGGTCGTATTATTTTCCCTCCAACAGTAGATTCTGAAGCATTTTATTACTTCTATGCCAAGAACTTTCTTGTAGAAAAAAAATGTACTAAAGGTGATTAACCACATTACCTATCTTTTAAATGCTTTAATAACAACGTGTGCATGTGTGGCAGATCTCCAGTGGACAGCGTGCTGTTCTATGCCATCACCACGCTGCACAACCTCCTCCTGCACCAGGAAGGAGCTAAAATGGCCGTCCGTCTGGCCGGTGGCCTCCAGAAGATGGTTGCCCTGCTGAACAAGACCAACGTTAAATTCCTGGCCATCACCACAGACTGCCTACAGATCCTGGCCTACGGCAACCAGGAGAGCAAGGTGAAGATGGAGTCCATGACACAAACAATTGTTTTTACGACTGTTTTGTACTATTGTTGCACCGTAAGCTCGCCAGGTTTGGGTGTCTAAGCAAGCCGCCTTTGTTTCTTAGTTGATCATCTTGGCTAGTGGCGGCCCTCAGGCTCTGGTGAACATCATGAGGACCTACACATACGAGAAGCTGCTGTGGACCACCAGCCGTGTGCTCAAAGTGCTGTCTGTTTGCTCCAGTAACAAACCTGCCATCGTGGAGGCTGGTGCGTTTATACAGGCGTACACACACACACACACACACACACACACACACACACGATGATCAAAGTGTTCATTTGAATGCTAATGCAATTGCACAGGGTGTCCACGTTCATTAGAAAGTGTTCATTTGTCTGAAATTACGTTCTACAAATTCAAGACCTTCAATTTCATATAGATGGCTTTTAAGGCTGTTTTTTGTTTGTTTGTTTGTTTTTTAAATCTGGGGTCTGTTTTTTTTTTGTTTGTTTGTTTGTTTGTTTTAATGTGACTTAGAATTGCACTGAGCATGGTCAAGATTCTTGCTCATGGATCCATCAGTGACCAATTGGGGAAACTTAAGGAGAACAGTAAATAGTTAAAACTGTTTAAATTTTGTGACTGTCAGAGGCTTAGAACCTCACTACCTAGTATTTGAAATAAATCCAAGTTAAAACACTTCTGGCCTCTACAGATTTTTTTTTTAATGATTTTAAAGCAGGAAAAAAAATGCACATGAAATATTTTCCTACTGTACAAGTGTTCATATAGCAAATGTTATTTTAATTATGTGTACTGCAAATTAGCTCTTAAATCTTAATTTATTCAATTTAAAAAGTCCTTAGCTTTAGAATACCTTGCAACACGTGACAAGTCTGTATTTTAATTTTCTCGCTGTGTGAATTTAGGAGGTATGCAAGCTCTTGGCCTGCACCTGACCGACCCCAGTCAGCGACTGGTACAGAACTGCCTCTGGACCCTCAGAAACCTGTCAGACGCTGCCACCAAGCAGGTACGCGCGCACATACAATTTAATTTATTATTTAAAAATGAACAAAGCATGTTATATGTAGGTAGTTTATTTCTTTCATTCTGTATCCTTGTTAACTTGGCTTTAATTTTTTTCTCTGCTATAGGAGGGTATGGAAGGCCTGCTCGGCACCCTGGTCCAGCTGCTCGGCTCGGATGACATCAACGTGGTGACGTGTGCCGCCGGCATCCTGTCCAACCTTACCTGCAACAACTACAAAAACAAAATGATGGTGTGCCAGGTTGGTGGCATCGAGTCGCTCGTGCGCACTGTGCTCAGAGCCGGAGACCGCGAGGACATCACTGAGCCGGCCGTGTGCGCCCTCCGCCATCTCACCTCCAGACACCAGGATGCTGAAATGGCCCAGAATGCTGTGCGCCTGCACTATGGCCTTCCTGTAGTGGTCAAACTGCTGCACCCACCCTCACACTGGCCTCTTATTAAGGTATAAGGTTTTCAATAGCTAGTTATCAGAATTTGCTAATTTAAATGAATTAAGAAAAAAATATTGACGTTAGATTATCATTGTCATATATAGGTCAACTAGTTATGCAGATTTGTTGCCAATTTAACCACCTTCATGTTAGCTATACAAGTTTGATCCTTCTGCTTTGCAACAGGCCACAGTTGGTCTGATCCGTAACCTGGCACTATGTCCAGCCAATCACGCACCACTGCGCGAGCAGGGTGCCATCCCCCGATTAGTCCAGCTGCTCGTGAGGGCACACCAGGACACCCAGAGACGCACCTCCATGGGAGGCACACAGCAACAGTTTGTGGTGAGTGTTTTGGCAAGTGCCTCAAATCAAAATGACTACTTTGTGGAAACGGTTTCTCTACTGACACACTAGTACAGACCAAAAGCTCGTGGGGGTTTTTTTTTTTTAATTTTATTTTTAAAAAAAATAGGCTTAAGATTGTAACGGTGCTTGTTTTGTACGCGTGGTTTACAGGAGGGAGTTCGAATGGAAGAGATTGTAGAGGGCTGCACTGGCGCGCTCCACATCCTGGCCAGAGACGTGCACAACAGAATTGTTATCCGAGGACTCAACACCATTCCTCTGTTTGTTCAGGTACATGTTGTGCAAATCATGTTAATGTTGCCACTGCAGATACTGATAGACAGGTGCGACCTTGGCATAACTCCATTCTTGACATGGATGATATTAAATGAGACATTAAAATGGACACAGTCCTGTTTTGCTTTGGCTTAGAAATGTTTCTGATGCAAATTGCCTGTGCACCATTTTCCAAAGGTCCTTAAAGTTTTCTAGAACAATTTTGTTTTATTAATAAAGGTAAATAGGAAATTTATTTTGCATACAATTTGGATGAGATGAAAAGTTAAAGCACCAGTACTGAAGAGCTGCCTCCATCCTTCATTGCGCAGTTGCTGTATTCTCCGATCGAAAACATCCAGCGTGTGGCGGCCGGCGTGCTGTGTGAACTGGCACAGGACAAGGAAGCGGCCGAGGCCATCGAAGCAGAGGGAGCCACGGCGCCCCTCACTGAACTGCTGCACTCCAGGAACGAGGGAGTGGGTGAGTTTGTTTAGAGGGGTTGTTCAATCCAAACTGTTCAGAAGTTAGACAAATGATTAAACCAGTTGTTGACATTTATGCTCTCCTTGTTTTTCCATGTTAGCAACTTAGATATGAAAATTAGGTCATTTCTGAGATCGCTGTATGTGTAGAAAAATAATATTTTGCATTTATAATCCAGCTGCCTTTACATGATTTGGAAAACTCACTGCTGCTTATTGAAACTCCTCCTGAAAGTGCAAACCCTGCGCTGGGGCATTGTTAATTTCGACTCCCCCCTTCTACAAACTAATCTGTATGTGGTAGCAGA
The DNA here is from genome assembly GCA_028570945.1 of Gogo arcuatus. NCBI lineage: Eukaryota > Metazoa > Chordata > Actinopteri > Siluriformes > Anchariidae > Gogo > Gogo arcuatus. Next base: position 11,945,413 of record JAOTRR010000027.1, on the reverse strand, counting down.
TTAGTATCCGTGTGGGTTTGATCAGTTCTTCATGGCCTTTTTGTTGCTTCAGCTTTTTTAGGCAGATACAGTGTGTTCTATTTGGAAGGCAGCATAAGGACAGCTGTTTGAGGTTTCCTTATTTTGGACGAATTCAAAGTAGCACAATGTGTTCGTTTGGAAAAGGCAATCCCATAATTTGGTTCATCAGACCGTGAACGTTTCAGGCACACTGCAAACAGAATCATTGCTCTGACTTTTCAGTTAAAATGCTGCATTTGTACAAATACAATACCCTATTATAATAAACCTTGACAAAGACGAGGCAATTATTCTGATATGAAATGAACTTAAGTGTTGCTAATGTTACAATTTAGAAAAATCACCCTCTCTTTCTTTATACCTAGCTACGTATGCGGCAGCTGTGCTGTTCCGCATGTCCGAGGACAAACCTCAGGACTACAAGAAGCGTCTGTCCGTGGAGCTGACCAGCTCTCTCTTCAGAACAGAGCCCATGGCCTGGAACGAGGTATGTACACTCAGTAATGGAGGACGCACGCGATTTAATTATTTGGCTGTATTTGATTTTCTGTCCATCTTTCTTAGACTGGTGATATGGGTCTGGATATTGGAGCTCAAGGAGAGCCTGTTGGATACAGACCAGACGGTAAGAGTCCTGCCGCGTTTACCCTGTTGCATCCATTAGGATGATGCAGTTGTTCCTAATTAGTTTATATAGTATCGAAACCAAAATTAATTCAGCTAACTTAATACGATCGGTCCCATCATAAGGACCTTTTATTTCAGATTGTAATTCTAACCATAGATTTACACTGATTAATGCAACCAGTGAAGAAAGATCATCTTATAGAAACTGTTATGTATTTCATAATATAATACATACAGGTTTTTTTAATGTAGTAGTAGTAGTAGTTTCTCCATTGCATAGCCTATTTTTGTTGGTTGGTTCATCATCATCATCATCATCAATCCTTAGAACGGTGAATGCATCATGAATATGGAGGCGAAGAAAAGTTCTACTTGAATGCACCATTAATATTTTCTGTTTAAGCAGAAAATAACTGCACCCCCCCTCCTCCCCTCCTGCATCACAGACCCAAGCTACCGCTCCTTCCACTCAGGCTATACCCAGGACGGTCTGAGTATGGATGGCATGCTGGAACACGAGCTCGCTGGCCACCATCCCGGAGCAGAGTACCCAGTGGAGGGGCTTCCTGACCTCGGCCACAGTCACGACCTGATGGACGGCCTTCCTCCCACAGACTCCAATCAGCTGGCCTGGTTCGACACGGACCTCTAAACACATTCTCTCACACACACACAATCTGCACGTAGAGAAGGTGAGAGAAAACCATACTACCAGACTTACATGTTTGTACCAGCTATAATCTATTTTACGAGTGTAGTGATTGATTGATTGATTCTTAGAGAGGAACAAGGCTAACGTAGCTAAAACAGAAAGGAACTTTAGCCATGACCCATGATTTAATTTTTTCACTTCTCTCTCTTTATAAGGTCTTTGTGGATTTTAAACTCTATGATCTTGCAAATTTCTGTCTTGAGCTTTGTAGTTAGCTTTTTTTAGACACTCATTTCTGGTAACAACTTGTTCCTAGAATGCTGAATTGTTTTTGTTTTCTCCCCCCGCTCCCCGTTCCCCTTGCAGCTGTATTGCGTGAATGAATCTGCATTGTGATTTTTGCCTAAGGAGTCACGGAAGGGTTGCGGCGAGTGGGCGAGCATATCGGAAAGTGCCTGACACAAACACACACACACACACACACACACGTACATGTACATGCCTGTTGGAATTGAGAGGGAGTTTTCTACGAGGAACAAGAGGAAGGGAAGCCAACCCCCCTTTTTGTTGTTATTATTATTCTGGACTTTATTTTGTTTTCCACTTGGCCCTTATGGAGGAAGGAAAGTCGAGAGGGATTTCGGGAGCGGTTGCTCTAAGAGTGGAGAAGGAAGGTCTAAAGATGGAACTGTAAACCTTTTAGCTTTGTTTTTATTTCCCTTTCTTTTCTTTTTTTTTTTTTAAAGATGATCAGTCTATGGTACTGACCACCTAGCTTGGTTTTGACCTCTCTAGTATGTATTCATGATTTTTTTTTTTTTTTTCGCCACTTATGTTTCAGCAGTAATTTGTATTTCCTTTTTATGTTTTCTGTAGTGTTGAGTTGTAGTGGACTTGCCTTATTTTGGTTTCTCAAATCTTTCTCACGTAAACGGTGTCGAACACTAATAATCGGTTTCTATGTAATCTGACTGAAAGTGTAACGATGTGTAGCTTTTTTTTATACAATCAGCTGTTAAACCTTGGCGTATTGGGGTGGGAGAAATATATGCATTCTTATTAAAAAAATAAATAAAAGTATGCCCAGAGATGTGCTTTTCAGTGTCACACTTGTTCCAAATAAGGTGTGGGGTGAAAGGAGGAGAGGGGGGCAAAAGACAAAGATCTTTTCTTTTCTATGCTATCTCGAGGTAGTCTCTATTGAAGCGACGTCGTTGTTTTTTTTGTTTGCCTGTGCGGCTTCTTTTGGGAACATGGATAATGACATAGCTAAACAATAAAAGACTTTTATTCCACTCTGTATCCCAGGACTGTGGTGTGTTTTTTGTTTTGTTTTGTTCCCCCATGCCCAACAGTGGATTTCACTACCATGAGGCAAATATTGTCTCTGGTAGTGTTGCAGTTCTAGTTCTCAATTTTGGTCATTCGAAAGGTTTTTATTTTCTCTACAGGAGAAATCAGGGAAGGTTTTATTAATTATAATACGGGTAGCTCGCAGGGCGTGATATTTTATGCACAAAGTGCTAGTTTGAAAAGTATCGGCTCCCTTACAAGTAATATTTTGTGATACCTGCCTGGAAAGAAAACACTACTGTATTATGAATGATGTGTAATGTTTTGTGCTTTGCAGTTTTTTGTGAACATGAGCTGCATAACTATAAATAGATATAATATGATGTCATTTCTTTAAGTGAAAATTGTATTCATCGCCAAATTGCTGTGCTGTAAGAGGAGTAAAACCATTCAGGGCATGGTGTTCTATGAAATGAATAACTTTGGCTTGGATACAGTAACACTGCTTCATCACACAACTGTTCTTCCATGTTTAGTGAGTCTCCCTCTTTTACTCAGTGTTTATTTTCCTGTCAGTGTCTCAGAATCAAAAAGTTTGCACATCTCTCATTGATACGGATCTAAATTGTATAGTATCGTATCCTCGGCTGTCTTTCACGCATCAGCTTGTTTCTCATGAACAAAGATATGGCGTGTTATCATCCTATTTGAAGCCCTGGTACACAACTGATTTAAGGTCACTCATCTACATCTACAAATCAGCTTTTCAGGGAAGCAAAATGATCCCTTCTGGTGTGTGTCATCCAAGGGACGCATCATTGAGTGTGTGTGCACGCACACGTGAGTTACATCTTTTTTTTTTTTTTATAAAATTCGGTCAGAGCCTAAGCTTTTTGGTAGTCGTGTTAAAATGAATGTAGCACATCAGGTTTCATGGCTGTTTTGCTGCAAAACCAAGATAAACTAAGTATATTAAAAGATTGGGACTTCGGAAGTAAATCTGACCAATCCCACAGCCACCAGAAGGAAAGCTGGACAGTCCTCTTCTCTCTCGAAGGAACACTCCTCAATCCCGTTCACTCCCAAAGGAAATCGGACGAATCCTGTCTCTTCCTGAAGGAATTCTGACCAATCCTGCCCAATCCCGCAGCTATTATTTGTTTCTCATACCTCTGTGATATTTTCCAAAGAAAATAATTGGTTCCATTTCCCACAATATAAACAAATTGGGTTCTTAAACTCCTAGCAACCATGCGCACCTTGAATGTAACTTTATACATCAGCCATAGATTGATCTTGTGATTTCTTGGGAGAACAAACAGAAGATTGGTGTTGGAGTAGCTGTAGCTATGTGTACCGATGCTGCTAGATTAGCTACAATTTTTAGTAGCACGGCAGTATTGGAACTACAGTATTTACTTGCTTCACTAAGTAGCCGTGTAGTACAAAAGTGTATTAGGTAGGTTTAAACAAAAACAAACAATCTGAAATTTCGGAGATTGATGTTTGAAAATTTACGAGAAAAAACCTCATTCTGAGATTATAGTACATCTGCAAGAATCTCAAATTCGGAGATTAAGTAGTCACAAATTTGAAGGGGGGGGCTTGGAAACGAACTCATGCCTCCTGGCTGCAGTGCACTCTGGGAAATGTAGTTGAATCTCTTAGTGCTTTCTTTCTTTCTTTCTTTCTTTCTTTCTTTCTTTCTTTCTTTTTAAAATATTGCATGATTGAGGAGGAAAGACTGCATTTCCTATAACTCTTGGCTCAGATGTGGCATCTATGATGCGATGACTGAACCAACCTTGCAAAGTGAAGGGTTCCTTGATTTAAAAACAAACACTTTTTCCAAATTTTTTTCTCCTAAATTTATCACTTTTTAACCTCGGAATTACTGAATTTTTCTCACAAATTTGTGACACTTTAATCTCTGAGAATGTTTGAGTTTTTTCCCTCATAAATTGAGTTTATTTTTCCTTGGAATATAACCCCCTCCCTCAGCTCTGTATTTTTAAAACTTTTTTTTGGCCCTAATACATAGTGCAGCACAATAAAACTAGCGAGTTAGATCTTTCCAGAAACAAACTGAACCAAGACCAGTGGAGTGAGCCCTCTCTGCAGCAATCATTTTTCAAATATCGTAACAAACTTGTCCTTTAACTTACTGTTCAACAAATTTAAAAAAAGTGACTTTTTACTATTGTGTACTTAGCAAAAATAAAAAAAAGTGTAACTGAATAATTTATTGATGGCCTGATTAATGATGTGTGCTTTGAGATGCTTTTACACCATCTTGGAAATGCATATTTAATGGAAGAAAAAAACAAACAAAAAAAACGCTGAGTAGCTAGTTAGTCCTTAGTAGGTTGTAGTGTAGCTAGCTACTTTATCTAAAGTGTAGTTTGTGTGTAGTTAAGACACGCACCACTAATAGATGAAAAGTAATGGTCTGGATTCGAGCATAATTGAAAGCAGGAGACGCTAACGTTGCTAGCTCTGTAGCACATGCTCACACTTGTGAGAAAAGATGAAAAAAAAGTTTCTACCCCACCCCCACCCTCTTTGTTGTGGTGGGAGGAATTTCACTGAGCCCTTGCCAAAGCGGCCGGCACCGGTTTGAAGCCATGCCATGGCGCTTTGGCTCCGCCGGCGACTTCAGACAGATCACACACTCATCCCCCCATTTCAGAACGAGGAGGAGGAAGAAGGATTTGTCCAAATTGGCCCGAAAGGCGGCTTGTCTGTCTCTGTCTCTCTGTAATGAGCCTGTGTTGTGCCGCAAAATAAAAAGGTTCACACCGGGCGCAGATATTTTTCCTTAACTCTCTAGCAGCTCCCCTCTTCCCCCTTAAAACACACACAAGCTGAAACACACCAGAGTCATATATCAGTGGATCAAAGGAGAGCGACGGGAAAGGAGATAAGGGAGATGGCAGGAGATTTTCGACATGGCTCCTGAGAGAAAGAGAGGGGGAGGAAATACGACAGGAGGGGAACTCTGTGACCTTCACTCCCACACACGTACACTCTGCTGGAGGCTACACACTGCACCTGTGTGTGTGACAGAGAAGCCCACATTAATGAAGACAGGGTCACAACCTGGTGTTTCTGAGCTCGGTGACTAAACAGAGGGAGATGGAGACTTGTTTAACACTTTCTGAAAAACAAGTACGCCCCGTTCATTTGGCAGTCGCTTGGATTCAAGGAAAGGAAGGAAAGGAAATGAATCAACACCTTCTGACCAATCAGACTTGAGAATGGCTCATGGAGGAGGAGTGTATACTTATTCACCTATACGTTGGTACAATATAAAACTATAATATATACAAAATATACAGGATGTTCGCTCACTTTTGATGCCGTGATGGTGTAACAGCATACACACACACACACACACACACACACACACACCACACAGTCTGCTTTCACAAGAACAAGAGGACTGTTGCCAGGCAACCACAGGCTCATGGCCTTGAGAGGTACTTGTCCACACACACGCTTGCATATGTGCAGGTGTTCGCTGGTAGCTGGAACAGGAAGATGAAAGCCAAACGTCAACAGATCAAAGAGATCACCTGTTGAGTGATCTGAAAAATCCAATAAGGACGACTCGAAGCTCGTCTCTAAGCAGGTTAGCACTAAGTGAACTCTCTCTCACACACACAGACACACACACACACACACACACTAACTCTGGGTGCTTGCTGGTGCAGGACACCGAATCAAAGGCTCGATGGTCACATGAATAAGTGATGTCATGTATGAGGTCATGAATAAATGTCAATCTGCACAATACTATGAGGAATAGTATGTAGGATACAGTATATAAGGGTATACGTACTTGTAAGTAAAATTATACAAAGCAATAATTTGTGGTTCTGATCCACACAATACACTTTGTCCATTGTGCGTCTTTGCACAGACACTCGAGGATCTGAATCATGCGTCGCCCTGGTCCATTGTTCAATCTCAACCCCAGAGGCGGGTTGAGCCGTAACCCTAGACAGGGAAATCAGACACAGTGGCCTTGTGACCTGATGACCTCAGGAACCTCTTGTCAGTCTAGTCAGATTTCCTTGTGTGTATAAGAGAGAGATTATTATGATTGACGGTTCACATTCAAATATAATCCTCACTTCCTTGTAAGGATTAGATCAAGACACACGTGCTCACACGGCCTGTCACACAGAGATTAACTGCCCACAAAGACCTCCCATCTGCATATTTATACCTCAATAACGATTTGATGATGACGACAATGATGACCTCCAGAGCTGGAGTGCGACTCGTTTCAGCCCACGAGGCAGACCAACCCTTCCTAACTGCTTTTTTTTTTCTCAATGCAAGCAACTGATCAACGAAACCCAGTAGTTGACCCGGCTGTCATATCTCTGAAATCAATCGTCGGACCTGAAGGTAGCACACAGTTGACGTAGACGTCGTATTGTAGCCTGGGAAGAAAAACAAAACATGAAAAATGTGGGAAGTTGACTGGTTACGATTGCTACAACACTCTTGCTAGCTCACTGTGCGAACATGTCCGTTATTCTCAAGTATTTTAATGGCGTCCACCCTGAGTGCCTTTTTTACCACCTTCGCTCGTTCTGGGGTTTTTTTTTTGCCCATACATACATATATTTCTCCTTCCATATTTCTTAGCAACATTTGCTATGCTGTAAAAGTCTATATTCCATGTATGCTCTTTCATAGAACGTCTTGTTTACTTGCCCACATTTTTAGCATTACTTTGTCCCTAGTCCTTTTATGCCATGACGTCATTCCCAATCACGATAGTCATTTTTCTTTTGAACAGAGTTGATGACTGATCAATAACAAAATGTTACGAACAAGTCTATTTAATATGATGGGCATTATGGGTGCATATCAGTGGAAAGCCTTAAGATCAGTCACTGAAGTGGCAGAAAGAGCAACTAGGTGGCTATTTACTGTATTTATTTCAAAAGGACTGAACTGTGGGCGGCTGCTGGGATGCCAGCTGGGGTCTGATCAGCCCTGGCTGGGTCACCTGGGTGACGGGGCCTGATATTGAAAGACCCGAAACCCCCAATGACCCCAGGCGCATCACTAATGGTGCATCTAGAGAGCAAGCTTAGCTAGTTAGCTAGCGAACACGTCCTAGGATTGTTAGTGTGCAAACAACAACAATGGAATGGAATCTTTTGTTGCCTCCGCCAGGAGGTTAAGACTTGGCTGGAGATAATGGCCACATTAAATGCAATGACCATTTCATTCTCTGGAATTGAACCCTATTGAAAATTGACTAACATACACAACCTTAAGAATATAAAGAAGATTAAAATGTTGTGCATGGACGAGTGGACCACGATTCTTCTCCACGAGTCTCAAACTGTTAGACATTACAGGAAGTGTTAGTCTCAGTGCTGTTATTCTCGCAAGGGAATGCCTCACCAAATATTATAAAACTATTTGAGAAAAACTTTTTGGGGCAAGAAAACAAAGTTAATTAAACCACATGTTCACATATACTTAAAAACTCACCTCCCTCATTGCAAGTGTAATTCATTTCTGCTCGGTTTCCTGACTGTAAAAAAAACAAAAACAAAAAAACACATCACACACATAGCCAGAGTTACTCATTCAGCAGTACAGCCTTAAATATTCATGTCTGACCCCAGAAAGACCCAATAGGAGGATAATAAGGACCGCTGGGACGCCTCCTGGATTCCCTTGAGGCTTTAATCTGTCCCTTTCTCGCTCACACAAACATTGGACAGTCAATAATAATGAATGTTAGGAGGACTGGGACCATGCGCTCACACGCATACACACAGAATAAGAGACCTATCATCCTAAAGCAGGGTCAAAGTGCACTGCAGTCTGTAAGTAATTGGACAGGAAGTCGGATCTCGTTATTTTGGCGCAACTCTCATTCGAAATTGTGAATATTTATATTTCGTGAGCCACATCCATTTTTTTTTTACATCCATATATTTCAATTGAAAACATAACTGTATTACTGTCCAGTTACTTACCGACTACACGTCACACTGAAAAGCAAACATTTTAATATGCTGGGTGTATATACAGTATATATTTTCAAGTTAGTATGAGCTCAAGTTAAGTGACGTAGCAGGCTATATTTGAGCCACGGATGCCTATACTTGAATTTGATGCTTGTGTTGTAAGGAAATACGTTGCAGTCCATCAGTAAAATGCTCCAAAAAATGTGTAAACTACACCAGTAGCACATAACATCCATTTCTTAGCTCTGAAAAAGTCCTAGCTCTCGAGGGATCCATTTTTACAGATTGTTCCTTCCAACAGAAGGATTTGTGAAAGTGTCGAGTTCTACAAAAATACAGAACTAACACCTGACCTTACAGACTTCCATTCGAAGTGAATTTGGAGTTTGGTTTTCTACAGTAGCCTACAGTGAAACGTGAAAACTGAATATTCAAGATATTGAACATTTCCTTTTGTTTTAAATTTTCGAAACTTCGAAAACAGTTTTAAATGGAATTTTTCCCCCCAGTTAGACCCAACTGTAGCTTAAGCGTGGAAACTTCTGTAACACGTTCACCAGTAAAATATATTTTTTTAAAAATGCGTGTTATACAAAAGTTGGAGATGTTTCACAACAAAAACAATTAGAAGAACTTGAACAAGCTTTCTTGTCCTATGAAATTTTTTTTTTATTTGAACATTCTCATGGAAAATAAAAGTATAAATAATCAATAAAATAATGACAAATGTTTCAAATGTTAAATCTAGGAACAGATAAATATTACAACAAATAATACATCATCTAAAGTCATCTATCAGTATGTGGTGTGATGTGTGGGTGTGTTTTCTTGGTGGGAACCAAACTTGTGGTGACATTTGGCTGGTCCCCACAAGGAAAAATCTATATACATGGTATATTTATATATTTAACAAAACCTACTGCTTTTATTTGTTGTCTATATTTTTATATTTTTCGGTCTCCTTTTGCTTACTGAGTTTAAGGTTATGATTAGATTTAGGTGTAGCATAGCATTAATTAGCTGGATTAATAATGATGTCAATGGAAGGTCCTCACAAGGACAGTACACATGAATGTGTGTGTGTTTCTCTCTTTTACTGGCAGTGAATGAAGGTCATCGACAAATAGAATAAGCAAAGTGAGCAACGATATGGCTGAACACACACACACACACACAATATAGATTAATCTGATTTGCATATAAATCATTTTGTGGAATATTCGTCACGAGTAACGATGCAGTGTTTGCGTGGCGCAGCGGCGTTGTGATGACAGTGGGAAAAAAAATCTACAGACGTCCATCAAATCACTGAGAAGAAGATGGGAGGGGAGGATGAAAGTGCAAAAGTCTGTGCACCCTTCGGACAAAAGGATGAAAACAAAATGTAATTCATATTGCATCCAGATATTACTTGTTAACATTAAGTAACCGTTATGAACTCATCCTAGTAAATGTGTAATAAATGCATGCCTGAGTGGCAAGTTACGCATCTGAGTGGCAAACAAGCAAAAGTGCATTTCAGCAGGCTACACCCTGAAATTGCAAATGTGGAAACATACATCCCTTACAGAAAACTTTTTTAAATGTTTTTCAATTAAATAGAAAAATTTGAAACATTTGCTATTAAATTATAAAATAGAGATACAATATATTTTCCTAGCTAGTACTTAATTACCTAATTGTCATTGAGCTCATACATATTGCGCCTCAAAATCAGATTTATCCATAAGCACTAAGGAAAATCTGACCCTAATACTGAATGGAATCAGACATTCATTTAAAAACTTTAAAAACCATGCTGGTTAGTGAAGCAGTGCTTTCACTTCAATTGACTGATGATTGATTGACCAGGACAGGTGTACTTGATGCGGGTTGGACCCAAACACCCACACCGCAATTGGACCGCGTCAGTCAGTTCTTTTTTTGTGATGGTGTCTTGTTTGGGCATGAGATTGACAGATTACATTGTCTTTTATCTCACTGATATGTACAGAACAGTCCAAGCCTGAAAGTAGGGAGATTTCGATTGAAGGAAAGGCCTTTTATTTAAAAAGGAGGGAGGATGATGATGATGAGGAGGAGGGATGTGATCAGCCTGGACATGTTGTCTCTTTCTTTGTCTCTCTATCACTTTGACAGCAAACTCATTCAGTCTCTAAATCACTCTTTTTTTGTCTCCCTCCCTTCCATCCTTTTAAAGCAGCACAGGTGGGATAAAGACCTGCAGGGACCTGAGTCTCTTTAATGTCAGGTGACACCCCTATCTGCCCCCGACACACACACACACACACACACACACACGAATATACCACGATTGTGAGACAGGAGATTAACATTCTTGTACATTCTTGTCCATAAATCAAATCAGTAATAACAAAATCAAATACAGTATGTCGGAGATTCAGCACAGAAAGCACCAACAGATCATTCTGTTATAGGAAAATAATTGATAACTGGATCTTTGTAAAAAGTGTTCCTCTTATACCACAGTAAATTTGCCAATTTATTCAAGAAAATGTCATCCATTTTTTATTTAACGCCCTGGATCACCTGTGCAACAAGTTGGCTCCTGTCATTGGTTACACTTTACCAGTCCGAGCTCACCAGCCTTTCGTTTTTTTGTTCTCTTGAAATTAATAAGGTCAAAAAAAAAAGCTACTTGTCCTTCCTGAAGACTTACCCATGTTACAAAGCACTAACACTGGAGACTCCTTCCCTAAAATGTTAAACGTCTCCTGATAGAAACCCTCACCAAAATCAACAACTAAATTCTTTGTTAAATAACAAAGATTTTCAAATCTTTGATGATGTACCTTGTCCGCCAGTCAAGTCCCTGTGTCAAGTTGTTCCTAACATCAGAACAAGCGCATTAATATAAACCTGTGGTTTTAATTCCAGAGCTGCTGTTATAGAAAATGCCTGAACACCAGATTCAATGACTGACCAATCAGATTCAAGAATTCACCCAGAATAAGAAGTCATTGACGTTTCTATATTCAGAGAGTATTTAGGAGGCTTCATGGCGCCTCCTAAAAACAGCCATTGTAGTGATGCAAACGGTCTAGAAATAAACGTCCTTCTTAGAGTGGCATTGATTTTTAACAAGATTTAAAAAGGTCTATACTGGGTCTTTGGACCACTGGATTTTTTTTTTTAACCTATTTGCATTACGTGACGCATCGACACTCAATCCTCCCTGTGTTTGAAACCTTTCCATTGCGCTCTTGTTCTCAGTTACAAATCCCCACTCAAACTAAAAGGCATTAAGTCAAGTCAAGTTTATTTGTATAGCGCCTTTAACAACAGAATTGTCGCAAAGCAGCTTTACAGAAAAATAAACA
>JAOTRR010000027.1:11906608-11916636 GCA_028570945.1 Gogo arcuatus | reverse complement strand
CACACACACACACACACACACACACACACACACACACACACACACACAATTATCCTGCATTACTGCTTAATATAACAATACGTTAAATGTGCATTCATTCATTTACTCATGTTCAGTAACTGCTTTATCATGGTCAGTGTTGTGGGGGATCCGGCGCCAATCCCGGGAATGCTGGGCGTTAGGTGGGAATACACCCTCGATAGGATACTTGTGTATTACGTTAGCTGAATAATGCTATACCTACATCAAGAGCTAGAATGATTTCTCTCAGCCAATCAGATCAAACCTGAAGGTAAAAATGATTATGATTGGCAAAGCCTGTGTGTACGAGATTGGAATATCTGCCAGTTTTGATCATGTGGTGACATTTGGATGGCCAAATGAGGAAGACTTCAAAAGGTTTCCTTTTGGTTATTAGTTAGTTAGTTAAGGATCGCTGTAGCATGGTGTTAATTAGCTGCATTAAAAATAATGTCAGTGAAAGGTCCTTATAAGGAAAGGAAGACAATCGTGTGTGTGTGTGTGTGTGTGTGTGTGTGTGTGTGTGTGTGTCAGGACTCTCTGGCTGCTGAAATTGAGGGCACAATGAGGATGGAGTTGACTCACGAGCACCCTGAACACGAGGAGCAAAAGTATGAAGCTTTTATTTTTCCACATTGTTTTTCCAGTATTACCTTTAAGACACCCTCGTTGAATTCTTTTTTTTTTTTTTTTTCCATTTCAATCCCTTATTGGATTACGTAGAGTCGTTAGTTGAGCTCTACGAGATTGTGGATTCAGGAGCAGACATCACCCAGAATGTACTGTGATCTTAACCAATGAAGCCATTTATAAATATTACAAAACAACCTCCGATATTTCCGAAATATAAAATTTGATTTGCATTCAAACTGAGGTTTGTGTAGCTGCCTGCTCCATCTGTACACGACAGATGTTTGCTTTAGGCCAACATAAAGATCTCACATTATAGATTGGATGAGCCGGAACTGACATTGACGTTTACCTGATTAGCATGCTAGTTACCAATCTGATGACTGACTCTAACCATTCCATGCCATGTCTTTGGGAAACTATTCGTCCTACATCACTTCCTGCTACATACACACCTCCTCTTGTGCTGCACGTGGCCACTCGTGGTGTACGAGTTATACACTTCACACTCTTTAGAAGCAGTCAATAATAATAATAATGTTTTACTTTTTTTTTTTTTTCTCTCTCTTACCTCCCTTTCATGAAGCATGTGACCAGTTCACACCTTTATAACATTTTAAGAGCTGTTTTGTACTGATTATACATGTATGTAATTGCAGGGTGCGTCACAAGCGTGTGTTTGAGACGGTTAAAAACATTAACCAATCAGTCAGGCAACGCTCGCCGGCTCCACCTTCTGCTGATATCCCAGGGTCCAATCAGACGCTCTTGTCTCTAAGTTCCACTCTCTCTGACTGCAACACTGACAACACGGCTGCCCTTGATAACCGTGAACAGAGCATGCTCCTCGAGGCGGAGTCAACAGATGTCAGGTGGGAGGGGCTTAACACTGACTCCTAGAAGCATTAATTATAATGTAAATGAATGTTTTTGGTAAACAACCAGGAATGTTTGGTACCCAGAGCTTCTATAGATTTGCACTATAGCTATGAGGTTCACATTACAACTGTAAATTAGCATCATAACATAAACAAGTCCATAATTACAAGCTTAAATTTTTCTGAATAGGGTAGCTGTACATTCTGGTTTAGAAAACATTCTCGTGTGTGCTCGTGTGGCATGTTTTTCCTCGGCCAACAGTTCGGACGGCCCCGAGAAGCGTTCCAGCTCAGAAGACCTGAAGCTAGCGTTACGCCGACTCTCACTGCGCCGTCAGAACTGCCTGAGTGAGCGGCGTTTTTTTGAGGAGGCGCGTGAGAGGAGGCACCATGATGCTCCGCTTCATGGCATCGTGTCTGGAGAGAGCATCATGTCGCTGGGCGTGTGGCAGAGCCGGCCTTACCTCCCAGACAAGCTGCAGATTGTCAAACCATTGGAAGGTGAGAAGCTTCAGCCATTGTGGGTAATGTGTGAAAGCATTAAAGAAAGGGAAAATAGACCATGTTGATCAAAGGAGTCTTTCTCTGTCACTCTCTCTCTCTCTCTCTCTCTCTCTCTCTCTCAGGCTCTGCGACCTTGCAGCACTGGCAGCAGTTAGCTCAGCCTAACCTAGGTGGGATTTTGGACGTCCGTCCCGGTGTCGTCCCTAAGGGTTTCCGTCCCCTGGAACTCGATCTAGAGGAGGTCTATCACTACAGCGACTACGAGGAGGACGAGCCGGGAGAGCAGTACTTCCAGAACCTTCCCACCACTACCACTCCGGCCAATCCTGGTCTTGGCCACGCCCCCTCGGCCTCTCCGTCCCCCTGCCTCAGCACTGGCCATGCCTCTGCAGAGTTCTCAGGTGGGGTCACTGTAGTTAAATAATATATACAGCAACATGCAACGTCTCTTTATGGTATTTCATGTTACCGGTAAGGCCGCTCGTGTATTTCAGTACTATGCTGTACGGATGAATTTCTGCATTCTGTACTAGGAAAAAAAAAAAAAAGGATTCTGATGAGATTTTATTGCTTGTTTTGCAGTGCACTACCCGGGTAAGTGCATGGCCCACACCAGCTCCACCTACACTTTCACAACCTGCAGGATCCTCCACCCATCTGACGAGGTCACCAGACTCACTCCCAGGTCAGACAGTCTGCTCTTTCACTCGAAATTCACTTTAATGTAAATACATTCAAATTTATTTAGATTAAAATACAAAGTTAGAACCCAAAACATCTATAACAAAATTCCAGTACTCATTTTCAAATTCTTCTTCATTCTCTCAGTCTAAACCCTGCTCCCACCTCCTCATGTGTGATGTCATCCAGCCTTCGCTCCACCCCTGCGGCCACACCCTGCACGCCCCGTCGCTTAAGCCTGTCCCAGTCCCAGTCCTTCACCAACTTGCGTGACTCTACGAAGACCTTCAGCACATCTCTGGGGTTAGTGCGCCTCCTACAGGAGCGTGGGATCTCTGCAGCCGTCTATCAGCCGCGTAGCTGGGACAGGGCGAGTGGTGGTGTCCATTTTTCCACCTCTGTGCTCCCTCCATCGTCCCCTCCGGACTCACAGAAGCCCTCCACTCCACCAAACTCCCCTGCCCGACACACTCCAAGCCCCCATGCTGTTGATCCAGACAACCCTGCTGACTTTTCATTCAAAAGCCCGTCCTATGAGAACTTCCTAGCCTCCAAGCCGGCACGGTCCATTCTGAAAGAAGTGGCGGGGGGGACCCAGGCGAGGGATTGTGAGAGCCAGACAGATGTCAGTGTGTACAACCTGAACCTGGTGGATAAGCTAAAGAGGCTGGGGCTGGCAAGTCCTGGAGCTAGTGGGATCTCAGGGATCTCAGGGCCACGTCCCATCCTGGGCCCTCTAGGTGGCCTGAGGAGGACGGGCTCTCCCTTTACACCCCTAAACGAAGGGTTAAGGCGCAATCGGAGCTACCCAGCAATGGTCGGAGCAAGCATGGCTATGAAGGGGCCCGGACCCCAAGGAGATGAGCTGATCCTAGCTCCGAAACTTCCCAAGCAGACTAGTCTCAAATAAATGACCCATAAACACTCAAAATACTCTGTTATATGTATTTAAGTTTGTTATGCCCTCCACAAGCAAAATTCAGCCTCTTTGCTCTAACTTGAAAACAGAGTCCTCTCTTATCTGCCCATTACCCTGTATATGTATTCCACGGCCGAATGTGTAAAGCCCAAAGTAGAGCTTCAGCACCTTTCCTCACAGACACCTAGGGGGAAAATATTGGGTGAAATTCTGGAAATACCATAAAGAAAGAACCACCAAACTTGAAACCAGGCAAAATGTCGACACCTGAACATCATATCCATATACAGTATGCTTGTTGAGTATACCATTCCAAAGGTATATGAAGTTGGTCCTCTTTTTGCTGTGATAATAAGCTCCACTCTTCTGTGAAGGCTTTCCACTAGATTTTGGAGCGTAGCTGTGGGGATTTGTGTTCATTCAGTCACAAGAGCATTAGTGAGCTCAGGCATTGATGTTGGGTGAGGAGGCCCTGGGGTGCAGTCAGTGTTCCAGTTCTTCCCAAAGGTGTTCAGTGGGGTTGAGGTCAGGGCTCTGTACAGGTCTCTCGAGTTCTTTCACACCAAACTTGACGTACCATATCTTCATGTTCATCTTGGTTCCAATAAAGGAAAATCTTAATGTTACAGCATACAAAGACATTCTGGACAATTGTGTGCTTTCACATTTGTGGCAATATTTTGGGAAACGACCACATATGGGTGCGATGGTCAGGTGTCTACAAACCTTTGGGTATATAGTGTACATAAGGGGTGAGCAATATAGCAATGTTTTAAGAGGTTTTCACGATATATATGATAAGCAGGGATGGATTACATACCGGGCCTATTGGGATACATGCCCATTTAAACTGAATGATTAGACTAAGTCACACAGAAGACCTATCAACATCAGCAAGTTAACAGAAAATGAGCCAATGAATGTAAAGCCACTGATTCTGAAATAAATTTGGCAATGTTATTGGTGTGAGGGTCTGAATTGATAAGCAGTGAGAAGTCATTTCGGTCTGAACTGATTAGAACTAGAGCTAGATACATGGGCAATTTCAGACTCCACGCCCTGATTGGAAAGGAAAAGGAATATGCGTAGTTTGAACTTTGAACAGAAGAATGGTGTAGTTATTGATCACCAAGTGTGCGTTTCCATTCTGCATTTCTCATGCTGGCCAGCAGGGGGCATTATTTGAATGCATAAGAATGCATATTCAGTTTCTCCAGATGTGTTTTAGGGATCACGTGTACCAATTCTGTCATCTCGAGCATAGCCAGTGACACGCTCAACTATAAAAAAAAAAATTTCAACAGATAAAATTCCACTCAGTACAGATATATTTCATGAACATTATTTTAATGTGTACAAAAATATACCGTGTACTTTTTAGACGCATAGAGATTTTTAGTCCTGAATTTACCTTCAACAGGACACATTAGGTCCAGGTTGACATTCTTTATAGAGGTTTGGATTAAATCCATTCAATTTCGATGACCAGTCAAACAAGCTAATAATTATAACTAAAAGCGAAGTGAAAAAACTTTAAGTTTTGGGAGGCTACTTGACACACTTAAAAAGTTGATACAAGTGAAAATATGAGCAAATGTATCTATTGTTTCTTATATGTTTGGATTATATAAATCAAATATAAGATTATTCAGCCTGTTTGATATGCTTTAACTCATTTCAAGCTTCATATTTTCTTATTCTATTGGCAGATAATTTTGTTTCTAGAAAACTTATTTGCCGATAGACCAAGAATATTTTAAGGTTGAAATCAGTAAAAAAAAAAAAAAGTTCTATGTTAAAAGCTGTGCAGAAAATGGAAGACTTTTTTATTTGATTATAATAATAAGAAGAAGAACATGAAGAACAGTATGAAGCCTAGATAAATATAATAACTTTGATAATTACAGGTCATGATTTCCACTGCTGTAGCTAAATTAATTAATCACGGACCCTCTGGCTAGGCATCACAGATCCCACATGAGAAGCAATGATCTAGAAAACAGACACATGCTGTATTCATTATTAGCATTTACACTATTAGACTGTAGCAAGGCCCTGTCTACCATAACAGAAGGTACAGAAGGTATACGATTACTAACTCATCTGTTGCACTGGATGTGGAATAATAATAATAATAATAATAATAATAATAAATGTTTAATGAATAAATATTGTGCTCATTACTATATATAAAACTAAACTGTCTCTGAAAAACATTCAAAGGTCTTTCTTCTTTACATGGCACACAACCTGTGAAACTTCTACATGACGTCACAACAACAATGCAATGGAAAAAACCCTCTGACACATTTAGTGTCATTTATTTCCTTTCAGCCTACCTATGTTTGGAAAAAGAAACTCGAGAACAAAAGATTTAATTCAAGGAACGCTGTAAGTAAAACTGAAGCCTGTGCAGATATCAAGGATGCTTGATATTTGGATGATGACGCTCCTTATCACACTCAGTCACATGTTGAAGATTGTCCATAAGGGGGAGTAAGTGTATCAGCACAGAGTCACCAAAACTGGTCAGCTGAAGATTGGAAAGAAAAACCAAAATCCCAAAACACCACCTTGTCTTCTTCCAGTCTTTAGGTGTCCAGTTTCAGTGAGCCTGTGCCCAGTGTAGACTCAGATTCCTGTTCTTGGCTGACAGGAAGTGGAACCTTCTGCTTTTGGAGCCCATCCGCCTCATGGTGCGACGTATTTTGGTTTTGAGATGCTTTTCTGCGTGTCGTGTTTGTAAAGAGTGGTTGTTTGAGTCACCTGTCACTTTTAACCTGATGATAATGATTGAGTGTGTATACTGTATACTCCTGTACCTTGATGTGGTGATCTCCTTTGGTAGTCCAAAGTTTGACTTGTGCATTCTGAGGTCCTGAGATCCTTTTCTGCTCACCATGGTTGTAAAGAGTGGTTTTGTTTGTACTGTATTTAACACAAGTATTAGATGTATCCATTTTATTTAGTGCTGTGATGTTTGTTGAGTTTCATTAGTAGTTTGTATAATTTAATAGTTTGATGGTACTGGATGTCCTATATGATTTAAAGGAAAATTCTGGAATTTTTTAACCTGGGCCCTATTTTTCCATCTCTTTGGCTCTGAATATTTACTAGGGACAAAAATGATTGAAATCGGTCCAGGATTGAATTACAGCACTATAACCGGCAACTGCAAAATGGCTATACAATGAAATTCTATGGGGAAACCATCTGCAATTTAAAGCGACGTCACAAGCTAAATCCACATCTCGGCATAAACGTTAATAATAAAAATATTAACCAGGACTTTGGAAAATTCTCGTTCTTTTAATCCGCTGCAGGACATGATTCATGTCCAAACACGGCAGAACTTCAGAAGCCAAATTCTTTATTACTTCATTTGTCTGTGCAGAATCTCAGATGTTTGCAAGACATTTGCGTCACTGAGTCGGATATTAAATACCAGAAGTAATTGCTTGTCGAGGTCATCATGTTTTCAGACAAGACTACGTGTGTAGTGGCATGTACTCATGAGCTGTTTTCCTCCACTACTATATTGATTTGTCCAACTAAGCCCAGAGGTTGGATAGTACGGATAGCACAGAAGCAGTTCATGGAGGTCTGATGTATCCAGTAAACTTGATTTAATTGTTTAATTTTATAACACAACACTGTTGACTGCTTGATTTTGATCGGTCAGGAGGTGTTGATTAATTTTCTATTAGAGCAGCTCTGATAGTACTTCCAGCTACAAGGCAAATCACAGGTTTATACAGTATTAATGCACTCGTGCTAATACATTATCCTTATAGTTGCAGGGACGCGTATGACGGACTCTACACCAAATTTTAATCTCTATACCAAATAATTCCTAAATTTTTAAGCAATGTGTAAGACACGATCTTTCATCACAGACCTTTAAAGGTTAAGAATGCTGCTTGCACCGCCCACTCGTCTGTCTACGGCTGCCATGTCTTCCACTTCCCAGCAGCAAGGACTCTGAGCTATTCCCTCAGACTGCGCTTCCCTCTCCAGGGTTGGTCTTGCGACTGACACTCCGGTGCTTGATGCTCCTGAATTAGGAATTAGGGCACAACGTTTCCTAATCACTGGCGTTCCGACTCTCCTGATCTGCTGGCGCTCCAACCGATAAAAATGCAGACACTCTAAATTCCAAACTCTTGATTTACTTGATTTGCCTTCCCAACTCACCCGTGCCCGAGGCTCCCGACTTTGCCGATTCGCAGGCACTCTAGTCCATAAATGTGTCTGCACTCAAGGCTCCTGAATCAACACTTTTTAGGCTCCAGTCTGCTGAGACCTGGCACTTTATTTGACCAACACTTGAGTATAATTCCTTGGTACCTTTTCACTACTTTTCCTCAAGTCCTTGGTTGTGTTTTTAAGTTGTAATTTGATGCAACTGGTTTGTGGTTGTGACAAAATACAACTGTAGTTTCTCTCAAAGAACAGTTAACTTCTTCATCCATCCATCCATCCATCCATCCAATTCCATCTTGCCATAAAAATAAATCCAGCACTTACGTCCTTTATTTATCATTGAATTCACTGCACTTCATGTCTCAACATAGCAGAGCCAAATTCTTCAAGTGCTACCACTTTTTCAGCTCCTGATTCAGGACCTTCTGTTCTACATCTTGTGATTCTCTTGACAACTGAGCCATGTGTCTGTATTGCCTGTTGAGGCATTATTTGATTAATTAATTCATTCACCAAGCCTTCGAATTTTCCCTGAACTTTATTGAACTCTTTCTTGTCTATTCTATTTTTACTGGTTATGACTTATTGTCTTGATGATGTTTTGTGCTTATAGACTTGGCAACTTTTACAAAGAAATCTCAATATTTGTTTCTAACCACCTCATGGTTTCTAACTGTCTTTGGTGCAACGGGTAGCAAAGAGACAGTTGCTTTGTGTTTATTTCACACCTAGTGGCATGTTTTTTTTTGGGTGGGAGGAAACTGGAGAACCAGGAGGAAACCCATGCAGATGCAGGGAAAACATATGAAATTCCACACAGACAGTAATCCGAGCTCAGGATCAAACCCTGGAGCTGTAATGCTCCCTTCAGACTGCATATGAATCTATGAAGTGGGATTCTAGTGCCTACATCACGGTCTCGAAATAATCCCTTTTACTTTCTACATACAGTGGGGTCCAAAGTCTGAGCACACTAGTGCACTTGCATTCTTTTTAGATTTAATGCAACAATTTTCATTAGAAATTATATTATTGACTTATTAACTTGAGTGAAAAGTAGAATCTTTGACATTTTTACACAAAGTTCATAGTTTCTTAGTATTTGGTATTTCTTTTTAAATGACAGTGTGCACTCAAGCTTGGATGGACTCCACAAGTTTGTGCAAAACCTTACTTATGAACCATTTTAGATCAAATCCATCCGAATACATGCTTCAGTAGAAGAGATTAGACATGAAAAAAGTCTGACCGTTTTGTACAAAGCAGTTAATATGGACTATATCACAAATGTAGCGTACATTTAAACTGAAATAGTGTAATAGTGAATAGTGGCCTAGGACTAGTGCAGAATCTTGAATATTAAATATTCAAGATATTGAACGTCGAGATTTTTGTTTGAAAAATTAAAAAACAAATTCCATGTGGTCAGAAAATTTTACCCAACGAAAGCCTGTTATTCCCCACATAGTGAATATAAAGTAACATTTTCATAAACAGTATGTAGTAATGTTTTAGTCGCTAATTAACAGGTATGAACCAGTTCCTTATAGTGTTCTTCCATGACTAGAGTTTTACAGTCATGGTAGAGAAAAAAAAAAAATTCAAAAATCACACAAAAAAACACATTGCTTTAACCAAATATACTTTGATGATAAGCAGTGATATTATCTACCTGAGAACGACATTCCTATAAACGATTCACTGCCTGTGGGTGATTGCACAATGACAGGTAATTGCGATGCCATTCATACTTCAAGCTAACCCCAATCTAATAAGAAGGTAATTTGGTGCAATACGCTGTCATGGTATTGTATAATACATGTGCTGATCCGTTAACGGGGACAGTGATGAGATTAACATTTGTTCATATTGCATTACAGCTTTGTATGATCTTCCTTTTATTAAAGGTCAACAGAGGTTATAGGTAATGGAGTTCAGCTGTTGTAAATACCTTTAATATTGTTTGAGTAGAACGGTGTGTGGTGGTGGAGGGGTTAGAGGGTCAACTATAGAACAGAGCTGTGAATGCGGGACATGTGATTCGTGGCTATAATAATTGCACCAATAGCACACACTATTTCTCACTTTCTGAGATTGAGTCCGCTCCTTTGGGTAGTCATTTTTGCCAAATGATCTCATATATATATATTACACACACACACACACACACACACACACACACACACACACAC
>JAOTRR010000027.1:11885368-11896357 GCA_028570945.1 Gogo arcuatus | reverse complement strand
CACACACACACACACACACACACACACACACACACACACACACACACACAGACGCACAATCTGTGTTGCTGCTCTCCCTCTGTACATCAGCACACGTCAATAAGTGCGTGAATAAAAAAACAAAATGCCCCATAAAAATGCCAAAGTTCATCTCCTCCAATAATAAATGTCATTACTTATATGCTTTACAAGTGCACTAGAACAGAGTGAGAGGGCCGGCGCATGTGTTTTAGTCACCGAGTAAATCTATGCATGTCTATGAACCACTCTTATCTCCTCTTAAGGACATCTTCTTTCCAGTATTTCCAAATTCGCAGATTAATACATATGATATAATTAAGTGATTCCTATACATAAATATGGCGGCACGGTGGTGTAGTTGTTCGCACTGTCGCATCCCAGCAAGAAGGTTCCGGGTTCAAACCTCGTCACCGACTGGGGTCTTTCTGTGTAGGGTTCGGATGTTCTCCAGGTTCCTCCTACAGCCCAAAGACATGTGGATTAGGCTACTTGAAATTGCCCATAGGTGTGAATGCTCTTTTGAATTACTCTTACAGAAGTGAATTATTCTACAGTGAAACTAACAGGAACTGGATATATTTATTACACCAGCATGTCCTGGAAGAGTAAGGATTTGAATTCTCGTTTCTGATTGGTCAGAAGGTCTTTCTTTTGTAATTTCCTAGAACAGCAGCTCTGATACAAGTTCCTCCGCAAGGTTTACGTAAATATTTACGCATTGTTGGAATACGTTATCATTTCTATGGTAACGTTACACAGGGACTTGCATAGCAGACACGCTACGTAAATGAATGAACAGCCCAAGTGTAATGGTTGATATGGTGAAATTTTCATTTTTTTTTCTCTTATGAACTTCAAGAGAAAGAAAAAAGAGAGGCTGGTGAGGGAACAACTGTTTATCGCTGCTTGAATGTAATGGAGAACTTGTTAAACATTATTATAACTTGAACATAAGGGGATCGAAATGCTACTTATATCAGCAGTTCAACAAATATCGATCTTTATAAAGTCCTCATTCACAACTCCATACAATTTCAGTTCTGTTGTAATACTAATTACTCTTTTGATTGACCAGTAATATCAAAAACGTTGTAATTTGCCAGCCTTTTGAGGTTGCGTAATTGTGGAGCAGCATACGCACTGTCCAATCTTACTGTACTACATTTAAGTCCATCGAGTTCCATCGAGTATAGTTGTCAGAAATTGCGGCAGGAATCACACTGACTCGTGCTTGAATGGAGGAGCAGCGGATAGGACGGTTTATGACAGGGTTGCTGGGTTAAAAGGTGAATTTAAAATACTTTGTGGTTGTCAGGATTTTGTTTTAGAGCAAGTAATCAGAATTTAATTCCTCGAAAAGGCAAAGTGTAAGTGCGTATGTGTGATGTACAGAACCATTTCTTATTATAATATATACTGTATTGAAAAGATTGGGAGAGAGATAACCTATTTCTGGATGAAATAGATATTTATATTTATTATTAAATACGCCATTGTGTACTTTTGTTCTGATTTTTCCCTGTAGATGACTCACTCAGGCGTGTTCATTATGAATTATCCATTAATAATCCATGCTGTTTATTAGCAGGCACCATAAAGCCGTCTGTGTGTTTATGATCTTGGAGAAGGTTCCTAAATTTGCACACGTCATACTTAATGGAGGATGAGCCATTCGACAGGAAATGAGGTCAAAAGCAATATTTCACAAAATTGAAATGGAAACACGTTTTTCGCATTTAAGTCACATGGCATGACATGACGAGCAAACAGAAATGCCACCTTTCTGAAAAAAAAGGAGTGCTCTGTTACCCCTTTTCCATCAACAGGGAATGTTCTGGTTCGCGCACCAAATATTGAACCATTCTGAGCAAAAATAAATTGGTTTGGAACCAAAATATAGCTGGTTTTTAGTGAGAACCGTGATGACATCGGTGGGCGTGTCATTAGTTTGAAAAGGAAGCAGAGTACAGCATTGGAGAATGCAATGGAAAAAGGATACATCTTGAGAAATAATGGACCAAAAAACAAATATCTGCAATAACAGAACAAAAGCTCGTAGATCATCAATGCGCTCCCTGACCAGCCTCTCTTATTTGTTTCTCTTGAAGTTCATAAGAAAAAAGTGCAGCTCGTTGCAGCATGTTACAGAGAAACCGCAAAGCATAAACATGTCTATCCTGAAGATTTCTGTTACAGCTTCACCTCAGCGCTGACACTGGAGACTCCTTCCAGAAAATGTTAAATAATCGTCTCCTCACAGAGAACTTCACCATATCATCCGTTACACGTAGCGCGTCTGCCATGCAAGTCTCCGCCATCTTGCTACTACTGTTTACTTCCATTGTGCGTTGTGCAACGCCCTCCGTTCATGATGCATAAAAGGCTGGTGCTGCTATAATGCAAGTGAGAACAGGAACTAACTTGTTTTGTAGATGTTCCATAGCATTAAAAGTAACAACAAATGGATAAAAACAATATGACAATGTTTTCTTAAATAAAAAAAATGTAATCATTGTCAAATTGCTGTGGATTAAGAGGAATAAACACTTAAGCGGATGTATTGTTATCGGAAAACAATCAAATTCCAGGTTGTAAGAGTAACGCTGCTTCACATTGGCCTGCAGCTCACCACGCCCTCACTGATTATATCGCTATAAAAGCACAACCCATTGTGTTTTATTCCTTACATAAGCATTAGTCAGTGTAGGTGTATTTAGTTTCTGAAACAAACATAAATTTACAACTTAGGAAAAATAATTGCATTAGCTTCTCGTAATCAATAATAATAATAATAATAATAATAATAATAATAATAATAATATCGGAATCAGATGTTTGGAAAGTACCAAGTCATTTGAAAATGGAAAGAAGATGGATAGAAAAGCCTCTCTCATGCAGTCTCTCTTGGTTATCAGGGGGTAGCATTTGCTTGGCCAGTGTGAGAACACTTGCGTGGGAGGTGCAGTGGGGCGTGAGAATTGATTGGCTGGCGCGTGGGAGGTGTTGGTGCTATTGCATTCCTTTTTTTTTTTTTTTTCCAGGTACACGTTAGAACCTCCTGTTGCACGTTTTTTTGGTCTGCTGTAACAGGCCAAGTTCAGAAAACTTGCCTCTCAGTGGGCTAACAGGTCACAGCACTGATGCTGGAATGTCACAAATGCGTGACTGACATCTCTGATCTTTTGGAGAAAAGCCGGTTTACAGGCTAGAGCAGCTGGATACGGTTTTCTAAAGGCTCGGGTTCCATTAAGCTGATTTGGTTCCATGCGACGATGCCGTAGGTTTGAGGGCAATCTCGCCGGTGTTTTACATCTGAGCAGACATGAATAGCCAGTGAATAATGAGTTATGGGTCGTCTAGCTTAGTGTCAGCTTAGTGAATCGTGATAAGATAGGAATGATAGCATGCGCTACAATTTTCCCTTTGGGTGGTAATTTCTTTGTGTCCTCCAGCTCAAGCATGCAAGCTTGAGCTGGAGAAATGTCTTACCTCAGTGGTGTCTGGAAGCTATAGGTGCTGCTGTGTAGTAAACATGAGAACGAACAACGGTTAGGAGAAACAGAAAAACATGTAGACAGGCAGGGAAAGATATGAGAGGCAGAGATTGTTGGGTGTAAAGAGCTCAAAAGAACAGTAGATTTACAGCTTGAAAGTAAAGTTTTTGATTTTTGGAAGTACATTGAGTACTTCATATAAACTCTTGCAGGAGAGTGTCCCTGGGCCTTACGATACCTTGTGTGGGATTTTTGCTCTTAAGTAGATACTGAATTTTTGACTTGCAATAGGAATATAACCCAATACGAATAAATTATTCAGAATGAGCAGACATTGTGTTCTAAACACAGAAATAGGAGAGGTGCTTGCCAGAAATTTTTTACACAGAGTTCATCAGAGCTGGGATCACATGGGACACACACACACACAAACAAAATAGTTAAGTGAGTGGGACGTTTCCACGTGCATGTGGGCGAGCAGTCAGATATGAAGCCCACGGGTGTGCGTAAGCTTGCCAGAAAGATTTACCGAGCATCTGGTTGAGACTAGCGTTATACATCAGCCCTGGGTGGATTTTAATTTCATCAAGATAAGTCAGATATGAAGCTCACGTGACCGGTTCCATTAATTCATTTTAATGAACCTAAAATGTCTCCACGTTTACAGCGTTCCTTCGTTCATCCTTAGTAACTGCCTGGTCAAGGTTGTGGTGGTTTAAAATCAGCTAGGAGTTTGTTTATATTTCTGGAACCATCTAAATTTATGTAAAAATAGTTATGAAACTGGAGTGATGTAACTGAGGTTGAGGAACTGTCAGAGGCTTAGTACACACATAATGTCAGCATTTCTACCTCTGGAGTTTTCTTTCTAGCATTTTCCATAGTGCTCGGGTTAATTAAAAAAATAAAATCAGGAAAAAACAAAACAAAAGACCCTTCCGATTTAGGATTTAGGTCATGTCTACATTTCTCGAGCCCAAACATCTAATCATATTTCAGTGGTCTGAATACATGGTAAACAATAACAATTAGAATGAGTTATTCAACTTTAACAGATAATGTGAACTAAATGAATACAAATACGGTTTATGAATTGATGTAGAAATGAGGCAAAATTCACACACTATGCTGACAGAGCTACCATTTCTACCTCTTCGGGATGTAACCAAATACAGTACGAATACATTTGGATTGAACAAATAACGTGTTCTAAACAGGTATGAATAGGCCTTCTGGAACAAGCGAGAGGTTTTTACTTGCATGCAATGCAGGCTTGAGCCACGTTCATGATAATATATCGTGATACCATGTCCAGAGACCTTTCTAGAGCTTTCTGAAATGTAATAAATCCCATAACTGAGGTCAATCTGATCAAATATTATTAGATAGCTCCAGTATTTTTGTCAACTATAAACAAGATTTGGGAAAATATCATGGGATATCATTGTTTTGAAATATGCTGTAGTTGCCTAGCTTACTCGGTTGCATTAGATAGAAAGCTTGCCAGAAAGTTCCACAGATCGTCTGCTTGAGACTTGTTATAAATGTGACTGAGGCAGCTGACCATGCCCACTTCCTGGTTGAATCCGAATAAAGATAAATTGGAGCGCTAAACAGATACAGATAGCTGTGACATGAACATGGTATGCTCAGTATGTAATTTTTGTCTGTAAAGACCTTTATTAGACACTCAAATATGATTGGCATTTTTTTTTTTCAAAAGAAACAACCTCCCATGCAAAAAAGACATATCCCATAATGCATTAGTCAGCAGACATGACAACCTAGTCTTAAATCTTACACTACTACTTTTCAGTAACATTTAGATGCTTTTAAGAAAGCCCTTCTTTCTCAGGCATGATCTGTCTATCTTTAAACAAACCGTCAGACAGGTTGAGTGGGTTCACTCTGGGGACAATTACTGCATCTGAATCATTATACGCAGTAATTGTCTATATAGGTGAGGTGTCATTCTTCTGCGAGTGCATTAAGTGCTGCTTACTGTATCTCATTTGAAAAAAAAAACGTTTTCTTGGCTAGGTGCAACAACTAAGACAAGATTTGTCGGAAGGTCACAGGTCAAAGGTAGAAAGCTTTGGTAGAAAGGTCAAAGGTAGAAAGTCTGTCGTTTCTCAGAAAAGCATTAAATCTGCCATTAACTGAAATCGTATTAAAAGTAATTGCAAATGACCTCTGGCGAGATCATTAGCAAAGAAAATCTCCAGAAAAGAAATCGTCGCTAACATTTTGCTTCGCGCAGATGAACAGGTAACACGAATCTCTGACTATGTAATTAGAGATACGGTTAAAGTTAGTGGATATGATGGTTAATTATCACATTTCAGCCCACGGAAGTCAAATCCCTGGAAAACTACCATCCTCTATCCACTCAGACCGAATGTGAATCTCAGGCACAGAAAAAGGGTCTCTATCTGAGCAGGTTGTTCGGCGAGTGATAAATTGTTCAGTCTAACGAGAAGAAAAAAGAAAATGAAAGAAGTAAACCACTGAGTGACAGTGACAGGGGTTAACATCACCCACATTGCCCAAGGTGTCAGAATGACAGGCCATACACCCTGACTTCGGTAAACAACGTAAATAATTCAGACTGGTATTAATGTGTGTGACGCTGTTATACTGGGAAATTAATCACATCACTGTCTGTGTGTTTGTAAAACCAAGGAGACAAATCCTGACTCAAAGCAGGGTTTCTCACTACCTATGTAACTATACAGTACATATACATGAATTAGGGATGCAACCAAATGGGGAAGCCATGGCCTAATGGTTAGAGAAGCAGCTTTGAGACCAAAAGGGCACTGGTTTGATTCCCTGGACCAGCAGGACTGGCTGAAGTGCCCTTGAGCAAGGCATCTAACCCACAACTGCTCCCTGGGTGCACCAGTACAGCTGCCCACTGCTCTGGGTATGTGTGCTCACATCTCCAGATGGGTTAAATGCAGAGAAAGAATTTCACTGTGCTCTAACAGTACGTGATGAATGGAGGCTTAAAAAAAAAAAAGTGAAGAGATTAGAGCAGATAATGTGTCCTAACAGATACATATAGGATGAGTGTTTTTTTTTGGCTGCTTGAGACTAGAGGTATGCATCATGACAGGGATCCTGTGGGACGTAGGAGCTTGAGACGAGCGGTCAGATATGAAGCAATGCCTTTAATGCAATGCTTTTAACAAGTTCATCCTTAGTAACTGCCTGGTCAGGGACTCTGTGAGTTAATTTTGCTACTAGTTTGTTAATATTGTGGGAAATAGAACACATCACGGGCGTGTGCAAACAAAAAATGGGAAGGATGTGAGCAGAACAGCTGCAAAAACAGATACAAATACTTGGAGCTTCAAGCTTTGGAGGATGTAACAATATGATTGCCAACTTCCTGTTTTTATTCCCTGATATTACATTTAAAATAATGTTGACCTGCAAAGCAAGGCAGGAATTTTCACTAACCGTTTCCTTTTGCACAATAGCAATACGATTGTTAAGGCAACGTTCCTGTCGGTTCTTGATTACAGGGATGCGATTGATAGGCAGGCCTAGGTTTTAGTTTCTGGCCTGAAGCCTCTCTATCCAGTTTGTTATCAAACTTGTTGCTGATCACTTGTTCTCATGACTGTAGTATACTTCCTGTCCTATATTTTTTTGCTGCTGTTTTTGTACCATTGGTACAGTTGGTACATTGGTACCATTGGACCAATGGTACCATTGGCAACAACTGTTTTTGTACCAGTTTGGGAGGTATTTAAATGTGTTGCACTAAATCTGACTGTATAGTGCTTTTATGTCAGGAATTGGTAGCAGAGGCGGATGCAAGTGCAAACAGTTTCTTTTTAAACACTTTACAAAAAAATGACAAAAGATAAAAGTAAAAGACAACGGAACATGTGAAGACCAGGGTTTAAATACGGCGCTCATTAAACATAAACATGAATCAGGTATGAACAGTCATGTGACATGGTGAGTGTCGTGGACAAGTGATGTGCAGGGGCTGGTGGGAATCTTATTTCTAAGTGTTTTATATCACAATGCTGTTAAATGCCCGATTGTGATTAGGTGGTGATCAATTGTTGATATGGTATAGTTTTCTGTGAGGAAATGTTTAGAAAGGTTTGAGAACAGGAACGGTGATGTTCCATAACATTGAAAGTAAATGTAAACGGTACAAAGTGTCAAGTGTCCTTCGTTAATTAATTAATAAATAATAATAATAATAATAATAATAATTATGAATCAGCCATGGATGGTAATACCCAATATTTTCATTTGAACAATATTAATTATCCTCTTACATCCCGTTGGATATCTCACAGCAACACTCTTAAATCCTTTCAGTTAAAATAATATTGAACCATACTAGCTGCCCTTTCATTCATTATCAGCACTTCTGCACAAGACAAGAGATACTTCACATTAACTAGTAATAGTTTGGAGTTAACGACAGATCATGACTATGCTTTTTTCCTGAGATGTCTGTGCGAGTGCTGTATTTTCAAGATGATTGCTCATCGCACGTCTCAATCTCGAGCTGCACTCATTTCCGATTGCATTTTTGCAATCCGCAAGGACGCCAAAGCACAGAAAAGAAAGCTGCTCTAATTATCTTTGGACACGGTGGTATCGGAGAAATGGTGGCTCATTGTGCTGCATTTATGAGATCCCGGAGCCAATGGCACTTAATGTAAAATGAATCAGGCCTGGAGAGGCACCTGGGTAAAGCTGAAAGAGGCACCTGGCATCTCTCCCCCTCCTCTACCTCTTCCCTATTTCCATAACATAGAGGACGATTTAGAGATTATAGACAGGGAATTATCCTAGCTGTTCCCCAGTGAAGCTGATCACAGACAATGTTTTTGAAAAGGAAGACCAAGGCTGTTATGAACACAGTGACCAATGGGTGACCATTTACTCAGTTCTACCACTCGCTTTGATTATTTTCATGCATTTTGAAAGCAAGTCTTGAAATCCATGGCTCTGCTTCACTGGATATGTACATGTATGTGCAGAATTTTATAGTAGCTGTTGACTTTTCCTTTGCAGTTTCTTTCTTTGTCTCTCTCTCTCTCTCTCTCTCTCTCTCTTCTCTGTATATGAATGAATGTAAAGTTGTTCAGAATGCACTTGTGAATGCACAGGTATGTAAAGTAGGATTGGATAGATGTTGCACCACAAGGCAGCGTCTCAGAGGAATCTGCTCTATTTGCCCTCTATTTGAGCTCATAGACACCATCATCATCAGGATTTGAACTTCTGGGAAAAAAAAAGGCGAGCGCTTTGCTGTTGCACCACTCGGGAGCCCTATGCGACCATGTTAATGAATGAATAAATATCTGTGTAGCAAGTCACTATTTAAGGATGTACCAGTTCTTAAAATGCCCTCTTGTGGATGCTCTGAGGACTCAGTGGAAAAGCAGTTGATTCTGGAACTGAGAGTGCGCAGCATGGAAGCTCATGTCCATCAAGAGACCTCCTTATAGCAGCACAAAGTGCTGTTTCAATTGGCTTCATCTGGTCTGAAATATTAACCTCACTAATAAAGTAAAATTAACCTGCATTTCTTTACCATCTGCTCTGCTGTTTTGTCCATCGCCCCGACTAATAGCCATCCCCATTGTGCCGACTAGTGAATGAATTACTTGACTAGTTGACGAAGTATGGTGGGTTTTAAATATTAGATTTAATTACATTGGCTCTGCTTCACTGGACATATAAATATATACAGTTTGATGAGAAGGGAAATTTTCAGAATTTTACAGTGGTTGATCCTTGACACTTCCTTTCCTGCTCTTTTTTTTTTCTGCATTTGGCTACATGAAGCTGTTCAGATTACACTTTTGTGCCTGTTTACAGCAGCTGATCTCTGACTGTTCCTTTATAGAGTTTTGCTTGGCTGTTCTTCTCCTTCTCATCTGTATAGGAAAAATACATAAATAAACACATCTTTTTAAAGTAAGAACTTGGAAGATTTTATGTTGGCTGGTCTGATATTAGATTATATTGATACAGAGAATGATGGTATTTTGTGAACTGAGAATTAAATCACGTCGCATGATCCTGGGCTGATCCTGGGCTGTTCATCTACGAAGTTGTCTTGTTCTCCATCTCTGTCTCTCTCTATCTCATTTTTCCCTCTCTCCGATAATCCATAATCCAAAAGAGAAATTTTTCATTCGTTCACCTGTAATTACTTTATCCAGGTCAGGGTGGTGGTGGCTCTGGTGTCTATGCAGGGAACATTAGGGCATAAAACAGGGATGCACCTTGAATGGAAGCCACCGATCCTCTGGCATGTTTTTTGGAGAACCCAAAGGAATCCAAAACCTACATGAGGATAACATGTGAAACTCCACACTGACAGTAGCCTGAGCTCAGGATGGAAGGGTTTTTGTTTAAATTTGGTGCATTTAAATATGTAAATACATGGTTTTATTAACTGGCAAAATTGTAGTTTGACAGATTTCTGGGCCTGATTTCAAAGCAACTTTCTTTTAGATTTTTTTTCTTTGCCTTTCCTTTTCCACAGAGATTGGATGCTGTTTTTTCTATCCTAATTAAAATGGTTATCTGGGGATCTCTGGTAGGGCCAGGGTCCTTGGAGGTACGGCAATCCATAATATTGATCAGACCTAGAGGAAAACAAAAGAAATGAGAGAAGATGCTTTACATGATACCAGCAGCAGCAGGATGTGTGGGTGCATGCGTGTGTGTTGTAGCACAGCTGTTTGATTGTTATTGCTGGAAAAGCAGTCAGTGAAACTTTGATTGTGTCAAGTGCCATCCTTACTTTCCTGGCAGGGCTTTCTTGACATCAATTCATGGGTGTTTTCCAAAAACACAATTACTCTGTCACTCTGATAAACCATTTTTCGACCTGGCAAGCTGCACATTGTCGTATTTTTTGCCACAAACTGAACCACAAACAGTTGTTTAATTGCCTCGTTGAGAGAGGTTTGAATTAAACAGTTTTTGATGCAACAACAATGGACATCTGCCCTTGAAAAAGATTTAGAATCACAAAAGAAAATACAAAAATACATTTCTAGAAAGAACGTCATCAGGATTACTTCCATGGCAACTACCTGGCAGAGATCTGAACACTGACAAGCAAAAGAAACCTGTAATCCTCTTATAATAGTTTAGGAGGTTTTTCTTAATTGAGTGTTTGGAAGTACAGTCTGTATGGTAGAGTTATTTGCTAAGTCGATAAAAAACTGTCAAGCAAATATACCATAACTATTACATAGTGGCTGTACAAAGGATAGAAATCCAATTTACTGTTTCTTTAGCACACAAATTTAATTGTTCACAAGTTACCAACTACTGCTGGTTTCACTTTATGAACAGATTTTGTTTAATGAAGTCAGGTAAAGCTACACTACAAGCTCAATCCTAACTAGAAGCCCACAGGGTAGAGCACATACCTCTGCCAAGCCACATATTATCAACATCAAAATCAAATCAC
>JAOTRR010000027.1:11848075-11863761 GCA_028570945.1 Gogo arcuatus | reverse complement strand
GCGACAATTCTGTTGTTAAAAGCGCTATACAAATAAACTTGACTTGACTTGACTTCAAACATTTCTATCCACATGGAAGTGGTATTGGTAGTGTTTCTATAGTAACAGCTCATTCACAGGGTCTTGTATGATGGATGCTCTGCATAAATGGATTTAATTGAACATGTGATTGTTGATATTGTGAAGTTTTTCTGTAAGGAGATTTAGCTGACATTACTCATTAAACATAAACTATAAACAGAGTGAAAGTATGATGTGTTGTTCTTTAATTAATAAAAATGTAACTGTTGGAAAATTATTGATTACAAGTGGAATAAAACAGGAAAATGATAAACATCAGGGTGATAACAGTAACTCCACTTCACATCAAGCTACACAGCACACAGGTTTTGAGCTGTCTAATACATACTCTGATGGTAGGCCTCCAGACCACACACAAACTTCTGCATGCTCCTCACACTTCTGCTGCCATGGTGCTGAACAGACAGTGCCATTTCAGCACTACTATTGTGGACCACAGGAGAGCACATGGCTGTAGGGCAGAGCAAGGGAATGATGCATGGCTGGCACAAGATAACCACCATGGGTCCTCACCCTTTCCAGTCTTCTCAGAGAAGATTGGAGAACATAAAAGGGCACAGCAGCCAGAGGAAGGCCAGTAGCTTCTGTCTACCAGGTGGAGCTGACACTTTCTCTTGCTTCTTGTGAAGACAGAGATGACAGCAATGCTCTCCCTCTGTTGCATGCTACGGCCGAGACCCTTCACCCCCACAACCCACAGAAGATTCCTGGACCTCCTGCTGATGGCCTGCACCA
The DNA here is from genome assembly GCA_028570945.1 of Gogo arcuatus. Classification (NCBI taxonomy): domain Eukaryota; kingdom Metazoa; phylum Chordata; class Actinopteri; order Siluriformes; family Anchariidae; genus Gogo; species Gogo arcuatus. The sequence goes on along the minus strand of JAOTRR010000027.1, from coordinate 11,862,945 downwards.
CACCATCTGTCCAACAGCAACCGCCACCATGCTCCATGCTGACACATCCCTCACTGCCCACTGCACCTTCTGCACTCCTCTCTTCCCTTTCTCCCCTCACTTAAGAAAATAAAAGACTCCTTAAACACCTTCCCCGTATCGATCTGTGTCTGTGTTCTGCCTGTCTATGCAGCAAGTTGCTACACTGGTGGAGAATGTAGGCATGAGTATAGACCCAGACCCCACATCCTCACCCCCTTCTAAAACACCTGCACCAGCAGTAAGTCACCCAGGAACTGGAGCAAGGGTCCGAGCAGCCACAGAGGAACAGTTAGGCCACTGCCCCCTGAGCAGGGATGCAGTCACCTCTCGCTCTGACCCTTGTTGAGATGCCCAATGTCTTCTGGCCAAGCTGACAAATGGGCCTATAAGACCGGGACCACCTCCAGAAACCAGATGGATACCCTACTGTGCATCACCAACAGATGGCTGCAACCAGAGAGAGGTGGCTAACAGTGATCAAGGTAAATGAGCAGGTGGCCATGGACAAGATCCTGAGGTCTCTACCACCAAAGAAATGCAAGGCAGTTGGGATGTGGTCTCCTGGACCCTCCAAGGAAATGGTTGAGGCACTGGAGTGTGCTCTGGCCACCTTGGCAAACAGCAGAGGAGAGAAGAGAGCGTTCTTCCCTGGTCTCTGTCGCGACGCACCACCCCAGCACCAAGGCCTGGGCAGTAGAGGAGAGAGAAGAGCCCCAAAGGGCTGCCCCGAATATGCTACACCACTGGACGAACCCATGTCCACTGAGCCAGACCAGCCGCCCACCCCCTGGACCAGCAAGCCCTGGCTAGCGGACTGCACTGTCCACATTCACCCTCAGCCCCAAGCCCCCACCATCACCCTTAAACTAGATGGCACACCCGTTCCAGCCCTGATAGATTGTCACCTTGGCCCACCTGTCGGCTCTGCCCTGGACTGTCAGGACATTTGAGACCATTTTGGTCTCCTTTATGTACGGGGATGTCCCAGAGGTCCCTGCTCCCAAGGTCCAGGTTGGGAACCGAAGAGATCAGTGGCCCTTACTTGGGTTGATGCCTGAATTAGCCGGGCCTCTGCTCGTAGGGAGAGACTGGCTGGGGTTCTTCACAGAGTCACTCGCAACCTCAAGGGCCACAGAAGCCCAACCTCCTGATGCACCTAGCTCACTCCCACCCACTAGGCAGCCACCTAAGGGCCTGCAACACCCTTGAAAAACAGAGGGACCTCTTCCACTGGCCAGGTATGGAGGCAGGAGTATGGAAATCTGTTTCCAAATTAATGTCTGATCTCTTTCAATTGTTACAGGTTAAGCAAATCCAGATGACTGTCTACCATCTACAAACAGATGGCCTAGACAAAAGGTTCAACCAAATGCCAAAGACAATGCTGTGGTGGGTGGTAGACAAGGAAGGGAGAAACTGTGACCTCCTCCTGCCCTATGTCATGTTTGTGGTCTACAAAACCCCACAAGTGCCCACAGGCTTCATCCCCTTTGAGCTCCTCTTTGGGAAGAGACTCCAAGGACTACTAGACATGGCCTCTTGTGAAACAACACATGGAGGAAGCACAAGCAGAACAGAAACGATCTTCAACCGACCATCCCAACACCACGAGTTCCAGCCAGGCCAGCCAGCATGCTCCTCCTGATGCCCAGTACAAATTGGAAGTTCCTGGCCCATTGGCAGGGCCTGTACACAATTCTTGAATGGGTGGGCCCAGCGAACTATCACCTGCAACAGCTGGGTAAGAAAAAAGACACCCAACTGTATCACGTCAACCTAATAAAAATGTGAATTAAACCTGCTCCTGCCTTGTAAGCCTTTGCTGATATCTCCCCAGAACTGCCAGGGCGTACTTTGGTACAAAAGAGAGAAGACCTCCCATCTCACAGTAGCAAGAACTAGGGGAGTTGGTCGATCAGTTTGCGGGCATGTTCTCAGTGGACCCAGGACTTACATACTTGGTGCAACATGACATCAGGACCCCACCCAGGGTGGTTGTCCAACAGCAGCTCTACCAAGTCCCAGAAGCCCGCCACCAAGCTATTGAGGAGGAAGTCACCAAGATGCTACGTGACATTATCGAAGAGTCTGCCAGCCCCTGGTCCATCCCCATCATGGTTGTCCTGAAACCAGATGGAAACCTCAGGATTTGCAATGACTTCCTGAGACTAAATCAGGTGTCAGAGTTTGACAGCTACCCCCTCCCCAGGTGGATGACCTGGTGGAGCGCCTTGGGAGAGCCTGGTTCATCTCAACCCTAGAGATAGGCCTGGGCACTATACTCTCCCAGAACTTCAATTGGAGGAACACCTGGTCCTGTACATGAGTAGAAAAATGACCCCCACAGAACAGAGATATGCTGCTGTGTAACAAGAAGCCCTGGTCATAAAATGGGCGATTGAGGAACTGAAATACTACCGCTCCAGGAGACATTTCACCTTGCCCCCTTCAGTGGATGGCAAAGGCAAAAGACAGTAATGCTCAAATAACCCGGTGGTTTCTGTCATTGAAGGACTTCTCATTCCAGGTACAACATCGAGCAGGGGTACAATATTGAGCGGGGATCCACCACAGCAATGCAGACAGGCTCTCAGGAGGTGGGGACTCTGGGCTCAAACACCGCTGGCTCATTAGGCTCAGAGCTGGGAAGGGGGGTACTGTGATGGTGGGCTTCTGGACCACACACACAAACTGTTGCACACTCCTCACACTACTGCCGCTGTGGTACTGAACGGACAGTGCTGTTTCAGCACTACTGTTGTGGACCACAGGAGAGCACATGGCCACAGCTCAAAGTGGGAGAGTGAAGCATGGCTGGTGCATGATAATCACCATGGCTCCTCACCCTCTCAGAGAAGACTGGAGAGGATAAAAGGGCACCTCGGCCAGAGACCCTTCACCCCCGCTACCCATGGAAGAGTCTCAGACCTCCTGCTGCCAGCCAACACCACACCAGCTGGCCAACAGCGACCGGCAGTAATTGCCACCACTCTCTATCCTGACACATTCCTTACTGCCCCTTTATCCCCTCACTCCTTAAACACCAGCCCTGTGTCTGCCTTTGTCTGTATTCTGCCTGCTGCTGCAGTGAGTCGCTACAATACAGGAAAATGATGATGTCACAGTTGAAGACGTTGTTAGGTTATAGGGAATTCTGTTCCAATTATGAAAAATACTTTTTCATTCCACAGTGTCCTCATTTACGGAGGGCACTCACAGAGGAATTTTTATTCATTCTTTTTTCATTTAACTCATTTTTATTAAACTACTTTTGAATCTGTGGAGAAAAGGTAAAAAAAAGAATTGCAGGAACCTTATGAGGTTTGTCTGATTCTGCCAGCATATTACGTATTTAGTTGGTTGTGCGATATTTATTTATTATTAAGTTCAACCTATAAGCCATACATTATTATTAACCTATAAGCCATACATTATTCTATCAGCTATATTTAATGGTAATATTAATGACACTACATTACACCTTCTGGCACTACTGTCCATTAGGTTAGTGGTTCTCAATGTGGGGAACAGGGAACCCCAGGGGTCTGAGATTTTAAAAATTTTGTTACAGTGGAAATCATAATCCACCACTATCAAAGATATTATATTTACTGTTTAGTTTTTTGAGTTATCAGCTTGTTGGACTAGTCAGTTGAATTGAACATGTTTAATCCAAAACTCAATAACTCAAAAAATATCGATGCCATAATGCTGATGTGAATAATGATAAAAAGTCATTGGAAGGATCAGCAAAAAAAAAAGCTGTTTGTCCATACTGTTATTGTACACATTTAAATAATGAGCCTAATATTTGAGTAGTTTTGAATGTTTGGATTGTCCTCATAAAAATGAACCCTGTGCTCAGGGAGTCTATAGAGGCATATTATATCCAGTATTATAGGTAACTAAATTGACATTTCCAATGTGAAGAAATAGTGACATCATGTGTTACATTAAAGGAAAAGCAGTATTTCTTGCAGGTCCTTATCTATGCTCAATCCTATTAATTCATGAACAATGTCAGACTTGGAAATAAAGAATAATTTGAAACTTGAATCGCCTACTATCCTTGTGGACTTTAGAGACTTAGACTACTAACTAGCCATTTTTATGGGAAAGTTTTTTAGTCTGAATTCCCTGTAATTCCCTGGATTAAACCCTAACCCTAGGTTTCACTGATAGCCAACAACTCCCCGGCATCAAGCAATGTGAATTTGGAAGATTTAACTAACCTTCATTACTATCTTTGGGTGGGAGGAATGTCTGATATTTGTACTCATGAATTTACATGAAGTTTGAAAACAAAGTTCAGGGGGTTGGGAGACTGAAAGGATAGAGACAGGTGGGTTACTTTGTCACTTTATTCATTTTACTTTCTACTTGCACGTTTTAGCTATTCTATTCCTTCACAGGCTCACCTCAGAGGCACACAAACAGGTTATATACAACTCTGTGCTGGATCTCAGCTTCTTTTTCTCCCCTCTTTTAAGCCCTCAGTCATCACTGCAACAGAAGACACACACATACACACACTCATCACTGTTAATCAGTCCCAGGTGTAATCACTTTGCCACTCACCTCCTGCGGCCTCGCTCTCCATTCACAAACCAATGCTCGACCACGCCTCTGCCTCCACACATGTACTCATTCTACTGTTTAATTGTGTTTATAGTGACAACTTACACAGGGACTCTTATGGTAAATGCTCCATATGATCTTAGTCTAATAATAAACAGATTAAACAAATGTGTTGTTATTTAACAAACAAAAACCTTCACTCATTGATATGGTGAAACTTTCTGTTAGGAATGTTCAGAATGTTAACATTTATGGTTGGAGTCTCAAGGGGCAGTAGTTTTTCTGCTATGGGAGAGTCTTCAAGACATAGGACTTTGCGGTTTCTTGGTAACATGACAAGCTGAATGTTTTTGCTTTATTAACTTCAAGAGAGGAAAAAAGAGAGCCTAGTGAGGGAACAACTGTTTATAGAGGCTATAACAAGTGATAACTGGAAATAACTAGTTTAGTGGACATTCCATCACATTAAATCTAACTATAAAAGTTCAAATCACGATGTGTCATTCATTAATAAATTAGAAAATTGTAATAAAAATTAAAATGGTAAAAAATTTCTGTGGTATATTTGGAATAAAAGACTTTAGGCTATGCTATAATAGGAAAATAATCAGTTCCTTTAGGCCATGTCACACCACCCTGTTATGGATTATTTTCCTATAATCGCATAGCCTGTCACTTTTTTATTCCTTAATCAGATAAATAATAATATTTTAGAAGAAGAAAAAAAGTTAAAAATGTATGATGTTATGATGAACGTCACATAATTATTTCTTTTTTTTTAAAAGTGTTTTTATGCATGTTTGTCACCTTTTTTTTCTTTTCTGCTCTGTAACTTGTCATCAAATTCATCCATATAGGGTTGTTCAGATTTATGCCACAGAGCGGTGGAATTTCTTGAATCTGATTGGTCAGAAGGTGTGCATTATTTTTGTAGAACAGCACGGCTAGTTCCAGCTGTAACATGAACAACGGGTTAATATTAATGTGCTCATTTTAATGTTATTGTTTCGTAAAAGCACATACACAGGGACTTGTGTGGGAAATGCTCCACGTTATTAGTCTAAGAATAATAACAACTGGATTTTAAACAATGTGTTGCTTAACAAAGTAAAATGTATAATGTATAAAATGTATAAAGTTTTTCAGGAGACCTTTATTTAACGTTTATGGACGGAGACTCAGTTGCTAGTGCTTTTAATAGACAAAGTTTCCCAGCTCAGGAAAGTCTGAAGTACAGAAGAGTTTTCGATAAAATGACAGGCTGCATTTTTGACAGGGGCCTGGTGAGGGAATAACTGTTTATTCTTGCTATAATGTAAGTGAGCGCAGGAACTAACTTGTTTCTTGGATGTTCCACAACATTAAATCTAACTGTAAACCTAAAATCAAACTTGCGTGTCGTTCATTAAGACAATAAACATTGTAATTGTTGGCAAGTTGCTGTGGTATAAATGGAATAACACTCCATAATGCATTTCTAGAGGTAGAGCCACTCCACTTGTGCGTTGTGCCACATCACACCCCCCCTCCCCCATGCAATATTTTTCATATAGCATCATGGTCTGTCGTGTGTTATTCCTTACATAAGCTGTGTTTACCTGAAAGCTTGTTTTAATCAACGTATTAATTAAAAGATAATGTTAAAGCTGAAAGAAATGAAAAAAGGCTGAACAATTAGACATTTTTACAGACTTTATAGCATCACATGCTTTATAAGAGAATTATGGGATATGCTCTATGAAGAAAACAATACAAAATAAGCAAATCTGTACAATTTGAGTAAATATATTTTCTAAACATGTTCCACAGCTGTAGTATATTAAGTCTACTGTCTGCCTTTTTATTTATTAAAACCATTCCACTCTTTCACCAATGGCGTTGTCGCTGCGCACTATTGCGCATGCGCAAGACTTCCAGGTGCGGTTCGCTGCTATGACACTGGTATACGTCAGACAATTCATTTAATTCGGCTGAGGAAAATGTCCCGCAAATCAATTATTCATCATAAGTATTGTATAAGAATCTTTCATTTTCTTTGCCAACACAATAATTTTTTATCTGAGTCAGTCAGTTTAAAGACAACACGGCCCCACTGTGTAGAAAATACGGTGTGACATCACGATTAGCTTAGCTAAACTAGCATAAATTAGCTAAGCGGTATTACACGACGCTAGCTATTTATAATATTCGTGCTAAAATTTAGCTAACTTTTGAATTGGTTGTACATTCTAACTAAAAAACAAAACAAAAAAGTTATCGCGTTATTCTTTTCTTTTGTTTTGTTAAAAAGAGGTCGTAAAAAGGCGTTTTTCTTTGGTTACCAAGTTAGTTTAGCAAGTAAGGTGAAGGTTAGTGCGCGAGCTGTGGTGTAAACAAGTTTAATAAAGAGATGCAGCCATCAAACGGAGGTTCCCGCATTAAACTGAACCGAAACGCGTTCAAGCTTGAGCAAGACGCGGTGCCGAAACGACGACGCCTTTCCAGGTCGTCGGGGTCGGAGTGCACCGATCCTGTCGCTGACGTGCACGCGACCGGATTAAAGGAATCCACTGCACGTGCAGGATCTGCCCCATCAGGACTGCAAGACACGCATCAACGGGAACCGTCACGCATCACAGGGATTCCGATGTCCGATACAACAGAGCCACTCGTGCCGAGTCGGGCTCCGTGTACGCTGAGGGCCTGCAAAAATAATAATAATAATAATAATAATAATAATAGTGATAATAGTGCGTCGCGGCGCAAACAAATCCGCTGCCGTTTGCACCTGGCGCTGCGTTTTTGCGGCGGCGAGAAGTCCGCGCGGCACACCGAGGCTGAGCAGAGCGCCTCGCGCACCTTGTCGCGTTATGTAAACGGAGACGTGCGAGTCGAGACGTCCAGCTCGAGCGGGGACGCGATCGAGCCGCATGCGGGATCTGCGGCAAAGTCAGCAGCTGTTCAGGGTGTGAGCAAGTCCGGGGTTAAAACGGAAAAAGTACGACTAGGGTCTCCTGAGAAGAAAGATGGACAAACTGCTCATCTAAGACCAAGTAAGAATAGACTAAACACTTTTTTTGGGTTAATGGTGTGTGTGTGTGTGTGTGTGTGTGAGATTTTCAGTAGCACACTCATATAGGCAAGCTGTACTTTGCTGCTGGAGTGGTACCATCAAGGGAACATGTTCTGTACCTTCTACCTGGGAAAGTGTCATGTGGTGTAATCAGGTACATCGCTGGTACACTACGTTTGAATTCTCATGTGAAGGACACATACTAAAGGTACCACCTCAGTGAGAAGGAAAAGTACAGTTTGGTACCTTTTAATTCGGAGAGTGGAGATGCACTTAGAAAGGTGCATGTGGTGTCCTTTTCATTTGTGTTTAGCCTGCTTTCACACCTGGACCTAATCTGAATCCAAGCGAAATCGACTTTTGTTTTGTTTTGACGGTGTATATAATTACACAAGAAAAAAGGTTGCCAGAGGTGCAGTGTAGGGCTGAAAATGTACTCATAAAACTCATTCATTCATCAGTTTTCATTATTATCATTGGGAACAAAGATAAACAAACCTTTCCTGAGTGTCCATAGAAATCTCAGCAATCAACCGAGCACAGAGAACATGGAGCTGGCGCTAAATAAATGACTAGGTAATTTGTAAAAACAACTAGCAAACGTCAAACATTCATGTGTCGCATCTAGGGATGGGACAGTGAGGTCAGTGGCTGGGGAGGCACTGGAGAGTATCACACACATAAACCCGACTTAAATTCACCATTCTGTTAGCAGGTTGAACAGTGTCTACTGGTTAGGCGAGCGTGTGTTTTTATATTACATGTCAGCATTCTTTACAACACACGCATACAGGTAAGTTATGTCTTTGATTCACATTTTATTATCCAGTGCAGTTCCACTATTCATACTTATTCAGCACAAATGAAAATGTATACAGCATGTGTGACATCAGCACCAGGATCCACTCTGGACTCCATTTCCCAGGATCCACCACAGCATGCTAACATGGCCGCCACCAGATTTCCTGAAGAGAAATCTATGGGAAAAGTTGGTAACTTCAGTTGCGCATGCGTAGTAGAAGTATAGCGACCTTGTAGCAACCTTGCGCATGTGTAGTAGAAGTATAACCTGTGGGGGACTGGTCATTCTATACATGCAGTTTTTATGTCCTGCTGGCCATTGAAAGTGCAGCTATGGCTCTCTCCGCATTCATTTAGATAGGGGCCCAAAATAACTGCACAGAGGCATTCCCAAGATGGCTGCCGAGTGGCGAGACTTGACTATAAGGACTTCGCTGTCAGGCACAGGCCCAGTTACAGTGCATTTTGCGATAGTAGCAGTGTATAGGGTTTGAAAGGTGCGTATTCAGAGCACTGAGCTCCTGTTTTAAAGCATGCATGACAACCCCGGCATGAAAACTGAACAAGTAAACAACGTACAAGCACAGTATTGTGGCCCACATACAAGAGTAAAACATGCTGATGGAAGCAAAAGTGCTAATGTAATGTATCAGTAAACTTTAGATCAGTTTTTTAACTACTGGCTTGCATCAATTTTTGCCCTTGAGACCATGGGAAAATTGAAGCAACTCAGTCAAGACATCTGAAAAACTCCAAGTCTGGTTCCTGCTTAAGAGCAATTTCCAAACAACAGAAGTTACCATAAGCATCTGTACAAATAATTGTATGCAAATATAAAAATTGTGGGACCACACAGACACTGCATTGTTCAGGAAAGAGGAACAGATGAATTCAGGAAATGAACACGTTCACTGGTCAGATGGAACAAAATTGATTTGTTTGGTCATAATGATCAGTGCTGTGTATGGAGGGAAAAGGATGAGGTTTTAAATCCGAAGAACATCATTCTGTGAAGCATGGGAGTGGCAGCATCATGTTGTGGGGATGTTTTGCTGGAAAAGGGACTAGCGCACAAATAGATGGCATCATGAGGAAAAAAGGATTATTGAGAAAAACCGAAGCTGAACTTCAAACCTATCAGCCCGAAAGTTAAAACTGAGTTGCAACTGGTTTTCCAACTGGCAGTCTTCCAGCAGGACAATCCAGCAGGACAACGAACCTAATCCTACTTCCAAAGCTGTAAGTATTGGAGTGGCCATCACAAACCCTGACCTGAATCATACAGAAAATTTGTGGACTGACCTAAAAAAGTGTCTCGTGTGTGTCTGAGCGCTAAACTTTAGGTCTCTTTAGATCACTGTTTTTAGCAACTTTGTAAAGAGGGGAATAAGCTGTGAGCAGCTATGAAATTATTCAAGCATACAAGGTGCGATCAAAAACTACCTGGACTGTTCCTCCAGTGACGTCCTGCCCCTCTTGAAGAGCAAATGCCATCCAAAACACCTTGCCCAGTTCATTGCTTTATTGCTGTAGGCCTTCTGAAGCATTTCATGGGTCTCTGTTGCCAATCGCAAATATGCATGAGCACGTGGTCACAAAACCGCGTGTAACGCAGGTCCCAACGTTGACAGCACGATGTGATGTGGCTCACTGACACGAGAGTTACTGCTTGCTCCTGCTGCACGTGCATGACCTTGCCACGCTCTGTTCGTTCGCAAGAGGAACAGTCCCAAAACCTTTGGATCGCATCTTGTAGGTCAGTTATAAGCTGTCTGAGGCAAATGTAAGTACATTCAGTGTTGCCACAATATTGTTGGAAAAGTTATTTTGAAATTTATTTTGACCTTTTATGAAAATAAAGTAGATACCTTAATTGATGTAACACAGGAAATGTATAGTATGTGTGGAGTTGGGAAAAATTGAGTTTGAATGTCTGTAGCCTAGGAGTATATAAACTGTTGGCCTCAACTGTACATGAATGCTTGTCAGTATAGCTGGACACAAAGTATCCCCAAAGTATCACATAGGTGTGGGCAACACAGGGAATCTACCCCCTTTTTTTTGCAAAGGTGTAGTAATGTATTCTAGATTTTAACAGAGTGGTGCTAATGAAACATTTTATAAATCTGATTTTTAGACTGAATATTTGCCTCTAAATTGATTAAAGCCCAAACCCAATCTCCCATTCTGATTTTTCTGAAATGCTTGCTATGAAATTAAATGGTGAGCAGCCATGGCCAAAAGGTTAGAGAAGCAACTTTGGGACCGAAAGGTCGCCAGTTCAATTCCCTGGACCAGCAGGAAAATGTGTGGGTGGGGGAGCACTTTCCCCTCAATCTACATCTGTGGCAGAAGTGCACTTGAGCAAGTTGCTCCCTGGGCGCTGTAGCACAGTTGCCCACTTCTCTGGGTATGTGTGTGTGTTCAGATGGGTTAAATTCAGAGAAAGAATATCACTGTGCTCTAATGTGTCTGTGACAAATAAAGGCTGCATCTTCTGTTATAACGGTCCAATTACATATTCCTTTGCATCTCCATTAAACTAATATTTAAAATTTTTTGCATGATTATTTGCGAAGATATACTACATTTATCTCCTTCTTTCCCTGCACCGTTAACCATGTTACACTGCCTCATTTTGCAAAGCATTCTGGGAATTTTGTTCTTCCACTTCATTTGGAGTCTGCATCTGAAAAGCTCCATTTGGAGGCCCATCTGGAGCGCTAGATGAACACTACACTTCGATCCCCAAAAGAAACTGGACACCCTACCGTATGGAGGAGTAGTGCCAAGTGGTAGGGCTAAGGGGGGAATTGGGACTGGGCCCGGGCCCAAATCCTGGACATTTACATGCATATTCACTTTATGCAGGTATGCATACACTGAGTACTGTGGGACAGGCGAAAACTACTTGGTTAGGTCACTACATACCTTGAGAATTTACTGTGGCTTATATTTTATATGAGCACAACATTCAGTCACAGTTCTGAATTTATTTGTTGCAGATGACTGACAAAAGTAGTTGTTTTTAAACTGAGAAACCCACTTTATTGTTTCAGGCCCAGGTTAACCTGCCTTTCATGGCACCTTAACGTACACATCACTATGATATGTCCTCCTTTATTGGCAAACATCACACTCCAACACACCTGTGTGCCACTATAGGAGACCACTGGGCTGTTTTTGCTCCATAAGTTACTCTAACATGGCTCTAAACCACTGTTAAACTTGTTTTACTTTCCCTAGTAGTACAACTGTTTTGTTTCATATTCAGGGTTGCTTTGAATTTGGTGGATTATAGATTGTAAACGACAACTGTGTGTGCATGAAATCTTTATCCATTCCCCGATGACTGTTTGTCTCTTATTTCAGATTTTAATAGGAAAGCTGAGCTGAGGAAACACTTTGGTTCAATCTCAAGACTTGGTTCAGGGAGACAAGTCAAACGATCTGTTAAAAACGCATGCTGTGCCTTGTGTGGTGATGTAAAATATACCCCTCCTGCTCCTAAAAAATTAGCTCATAACTATAAAGCCAGAACAAGGCGCCTGAGCCGGCCAAGCAGGCTGGAACGGACCATGGTTCATCCTGTGGCACGGGCTAAGATGACAACCAGGCTGATTATCTGGTTCAGGAGGCACCTCAAGGTGAAACTCTGTGATGTAGCCCATGTGTTTGATGTGACCTCACGTGACTTCTCGTGCATTTTGCCTGCGGTGCTGCTGCAAATGAAGAAACGCAAAAGGGTGAAATGCTTCAGCAAAGAATTCAGGTCACTGATGCGACTTGATCCTCAAGGCAATGGGAACTGTGGGAAGTGGATTGGCAACCAATCCTGGGAGGTGTGTACTCCAACCAATAGCTGTGCTTCTTTCTCATCAGGTAATCAAGTTCTGGGATGTTCTGTTGGCGAGCACATTTTGGATGTAGCAGAAGATATTGAGGGGTGGTCTGAGTCTTCGGATAAACAGGTTTTGAGGATACCAGGCTGTGAGAGAATGAGACTGTCCTCTGTTGAGGGGACTGCATGCGTATCCTTAAAACTTGGAGAGGTTCAGCATTGCGTTGAGACTGCTGGTTATGGGGCAGAAGGTTCAAGAGTAGCCTCTGAAGTTCAGGAGGTCAACGTTGCCCCAGTACGCCGTGTGCCCCCTTTGTTACTGCGACGTGTTCATGTCAGCAATGGTTTTGTTTCCTCACAACGCTTTCAACATGTGGATTTAGCTGACAGCTTTATAGTTAGAGAGGCAGAAACAAATGACAATTGTCTGGTGGAGAATGGATTGAATGATGGTTCAGAGGGGAATGTTACTTCTGATTGTTTCTCCTGCCAGAGAACCACTGCTTATATGATGTTGCCCCGCTTGACTTGTGCCCGCACTTACAAGTCATGGCCTTTTCCCAGACACGGGCCTCCTTGTGAAATGAAGGCATTGATCTGTACTGGCCCTCAATGGATTGTGACCACAGAGGCTTCAGAAGGCATCAAAAATGTGATCAATAACATGCAGATAGGTTTCAAAACAAGTTCTAAATGCACAGTTGGGAAGAACACGAAAGAAAGTCGTGGTTTCAAACCACATGATGGGCCTGTTGTGGTTCAAAATAGCCAAGGGCAAGTACAACCTACAACACAGAGTGACAGGGTGCTGGCCTCTCCAACTCTTGAGGAATCTTCAATAGATCAATCAGGATACCAGAAAAGTTCAGGAAAAGCTTCAACATCAGTTAGTAGTGAGGGCGAACGCTTGGAGCATTCCCGCAGTGTGTTTCAGCAGGATGCACCTAGTGTTGGTTCTGTACATGAAAATGATTATCATGCTGTGGATATTCGTTCTCCAGAAGTCATGAATGGTGACAAGCTAAATGTGATTCCTGCTGAGGACACCAAGTCTGTTGATCTTAGCAATTCCTCCATGAATAGGAGACAGTGTTCCATGTCAAGTATGTGTCTTGAGGATAAAGAGAATGCTACAAGGACTACAGCCTTCCATCTTCCAGATCCCCTTCCAGACCTCCAGGGAAGTGCTTATCAAACTTTGTCGCATATTGTACATTCCAGAGAAGAACCAAAGCACCCATCCTCAGTGACGGTACATCCCAAAGAGGAGCAGAAATCTGTTACTGGTATTGAGAATAGAAGTCACTGCACCCTGAATGTTTTGCATGGCAAAACTACTGACCAGAACACTTCCCCAACCTGTGCTGGAGGCAGTAGCCGGGATACACCCTTTAAATCCATGGCAAACAGAGATTCCTTTTCCTCTAGTGAGAAAGAGATCAGTAGCCTGTCTCCTGCCGAAAGACCCAAGGAAGGTGATGCAGAATGTATTTTGCAACAAGACGAGATGTGCGAGACTGACAATACTAATAGAAGCCCTTCACTTCTTCTACCTGCCCCAGAGGGCTCGGTGGTTACTGGTGGCGACCTGGATGTTGTGCGAGCTTACGAGGACGATGCCATTGTGCTTGATGTAATTCAAGATGACCCAGATCTCTTTGGGGCCATTATGGATACAACAGGAAATTCAGCCTCAAAAGCCAATCCAGTTGCAGTTCAGAGGGGAAAGAAAATGTGCATGCAGACTGGCCAGACAACCTTGGTCAGAAAACCCAACAGAATAGTCTGGGACTTGGAGTCAGACAGGTATGTAGGTGTTTATAAGCAGGCATATTTCTTGTATTTCACTTGGTATTTTAAGGTTCAGTCTTGAAGCATCAGGTTTTGACATACTAGCTATCAAAACTCTAAGGTAGTGTGATCTACAGTTATAGCTCAACAAGAGCTACACATTAAGGCAATCATATTAAAACCTCTTTCCCCCATGAGCCCCACTTCCCAGTAATTTGTGAACTTGTGCCCCCCCCCCTTACTTCACATTGAAGAGCAAAAAAAAAATAAATTAAAAAAAAAAAAAATCAAGGACCCTGGATCAGTGCATCTTTCAAGTGAAGAACTCAAAACACCTGCGCTCCTGTCACTCATTTTGGTTTCATATGACTATTGGTTCATCTAATTTTTTATTAGGGGAGAAAAGATGACTGCTCTATTGGCATATTTTTGCGTTCCACTGTTAAAAAACGAAGGTCCTATGCAAAATCTGCAAAGGTTGAAAGGTCTGAAGTGATCATTTTAAATATTTATTTATTTATTTCCATCTCGCCTTTCTATTCCTTTGCACAGTTTTGAATACCTCTGCTTTAAGGTTACTTGAAATTTATATCATCAAAATTTTCAGGTAATTATCAAGTGGATTTTTAACACTGGTTGAATACAAATAGAATATTCTATAGAATAGAATTCTCCAATCTCACAGTTCTGTCTAGAATTTCTTACAGAACTATAAATGTTCTACATCAGAGAAATATTGACTAACTGGGAGATAGAACACACACACACTGTGTGTGTGAGATATAT
>JAOTRR010000027.1:11837804-11847975 GCA_028570945.1 Gogo arcuatus | reverse complement strand
ATCTATAAAAAAATGATTAAAAATTTGATTTTCCCCCTGATATTTTTTGAAAAAAAATGAAATGATAATGTTTAATTTAAAACTTTTTCCTGTTCTTTATCAACTTAAATATTCCTTTTATTTACTTTTTAAAAAAATAAAAAATAAAAACAAACCTTTTGTTTCATTTTTTTAATAACCAACAATTATTATGTACCCACATTTGTAAAGGTTGGAGTGAGATAGAATAGCCTATTAACTAAAATAATCCTTTTATTAAAAATGAAAAAGGTAATAACAGGCCTTTTCTTAATAAACTTTTATGAACATTTGTACAACCTCCAGTTGCTTCTCTTTTCTTTAGCTTTCAGCAGTCTATAAAATGAGAGCTCTGATTTCTTGTTCAATCTATTTGTACAGTTGTCAATTGCACAGCTCTCTCATTTTAGATTTTTTGTGTGTTTTTGATGCATTAGAGCTGTGTTACTTCTGTCTAGGGTGAAGTCACGTGCATTGCCGTTATTGTATGTAGCCTGGTAATAATCGCAATTCATTTTTAAAAATATCATCAGTTCGAATTATCATAAACTTGCATTGCAATTCATCGGCACACAATATATCATTACATGCCTAATATATACAAGGTGCGATCAAAAAGTTCCGGGACTGTTCCTGTTGTGAAACAGCGGAGCGTGGCAAGGTCATGTGCATGCAGTAGGAGTCAGCAGTTACTCTCGTAAGTATGCCACGTGGCATCGTGCTGTCAACATCGAGACATGATAAATTATCCCGTGATTGTTTATATGATTAATTAGTTTTGACAAATACAGACAGAACCTTATGATACTGAGTTTATGGTGAACCCATTTGAATGTTTTTTTGAATAGAAAATATATATATATTTTTAAATAAATCTTGAATATTTTATATTTCTCGTAGTCCCAGGAAAAGTGTCCAGACTGCAGGTGATGTCCATGTGGAGAATCATGATGGTTTTTGTCGAGGTCTGTGATCCTTAAGTGTTTCCCATTAGTTTGAATAAAACAGTGGTGCACGACTCTATTCTTGGAGGGGTGGAATCCAGCACATTGTGGTGATTTACCTCCAGGACAGGGATTGTGCACCCCTAGAATAGAAGCTTTATGATTTACAAGAGTGAACAATTAAGATGTGTTAAACAGTTGTAGGCTGCAGTAGAAGATACCTGTGCTGGCGATTTAGAAATGGATTGTGTCTTTCCTCAATCACACAGGGGAGGTGAATGAACTGGCTAATGGCTCCAAAAGTCAGCTGACTTTTGGTACAAAGTGGCCCTCAGTTAACCCAATAATCAAGCAAGAACAGGTTAGTTCATGGTGGAACTGGTGCAGCACTTACATTGTTCATCCAGTCTTTTGCTTATAAAGAACTGGTATTCCAAAGATTAGCAGATTCCAAATGCTGATAATTCTGTTTTTCCTTTCAGATATTTCCAGATTGTAGTAATAACCTGGATAAGAAAGAAAGTATTGATCTGAATGTCAACAAAGTGAATACTGGATTGACACAGCTGGTGGACGATGTACACAACAATGGTGGGTCCTCAGAATGTTGTGAATAAATCACATGCCAAGGGTGTCCCATAGACAGGTTGCCAGGTTTTGCTTGGTTTTCAGCATCACAAGCTGTTTCTATATATCTATATATCTACATATAGTTTATAATGTCATGAAGTAATGCTATAATAAGGCTTATTGGGATAATAAGACATGCTGGGATGCCAGTGTTGCAGATACTGTATCTGACACCTTACGCATGACGTATAACCAGAAATTTTGGATGTATTTCAACACAAAAAATTGGGTAGCAATATTGGAAGGTGTCTTTTTATTTTTTTATTTTTTATTTTATTTTATTTTATTTTTTTTGTAAATAATTTTAATTTAATTTGCGGTTACCTACAGGCCACCTTGTCCATCTCTTTACAGGTATGTGTAATGTAGTGCTTTTCATTATGTTAAATACAATGCCTTATGTCACTGTTTGTTTGTGCAGTTCGTACTACTGCTTGGAAAGATATCAACGTTGTGAGACCATTGCCATCTTCCGTGAGTAACCAGTCCACTAAAGAAAAAAAAATACTGAATCCTGCTAATTTGTGCAGGAATCTCTGAATCTGGTGCTCTCTCTGTTTTGACAGTATTGCTGGTACTACTTCAGTGGACATCACACATGCTTGCGGAATGTGTGCTGGTTCCTTCATGTGCCCAGGGATAATGATGAAAAGGTGTGTGTTCGAAGGAAAGGGTTAATAACAGTATGAATGCATACCTAATTGATCTCTAAGATGAGCTGTTTGTTTCATGCAGTTTTGCATGGATATTGTGCAGAAGTTCTGTCATGTTGGAACTCCTCATATTGTACAACGAGCAGGTGAGAGATGAGTGCTATTAAAGTTCATAAAAGACTCGATCTCATCAGGTGGCGAGTCATGCTAAGATGCTTCATGAAGTCGCTGTTTCCCGCTGCACGTACAAATACGTATTAAATGGGATGCATGACGTACACGCACATCAACACACATTGATGCTTTGCAAATGAACCTCAGTGTGGCGGTACCGCAGTTGGCATAGGAAAAGATACCTCAAATGTACAGAGTGAAGCACTGCAGCATCACATTGTGACTTCACAGGATGTCAAAGTTAATTAAATGCACATATTTTAAATATATAAAACTGTATACGTAAAGGTCCAACTGTGATGGTGTGTACATCAGTGCACTATCTGACAAGAAAGAATCATAATGCATCTAATAATTGGCTATCCCCCCCCATCACCTTTCCCAACATCTGCTAAGAACCGCTGTGTGTTTGTGTGAAACTTGTGCTCCAGTGTGATAGAGGTCATCAGTCTCTCTCTCTCTCTCTCTCTCCCTCCCTCCCTTTGTCTGTATCCAGAGGAGGTTTTTGTTGCTTATTACAGGACCAATTCTCCTGGTGCGAGTTTCAGCCAAAACATTGTGAATCAGTTGCTCTCATCTCTGCTCAGCCTGGCACTGCTCAGAGACCTGGTGTCAGTCATCAACACACTCCTCACACACAAGACAACGGTGAGTATGGGTGAGAGCACTGTGTAAATGGCATGCTTCCTAGTAATGGAACTTATTCCCAAATTAACACTTAAGAATGTTATTTAACTCTGACCGGGGGAATTAATATAGCAGATTTAAAGGAATTCTCTGTTTTCATATACAATCATCACTAGCGTGTTCGGAGAACAAATGTTTTGAAAGGGCAATATTATGTGCCTAATATTCTTGACAATATGACCAATATAAAAGTTAGTTACTGATCGTGTGTGTGTTTGTGTGTGTTCAGCCTCCTCCTGAGTTTATGATGGTGCTTTATGAACATGTTCGGGAAAGAGGAATCCTAAATTTTGTCCCGGAGCTCATACTTCTTACCTCAAAGGTGATTGACACACATGCATTTCATCATCAACATGGTGTTAAGCAAAGATGACTAGCGCAATTAAGTTTAAGTGCATTCAAGCTTTTTATCATTCAGTCAGTTTAAAGCGCTTATACAGGCACTTTCTAAATTAGGAGTAATTCATGGTTCAATTTTACAACAATCAAGGCCTGCTTTTTAACAGTTTAACAAGTGATTGGTTAGAAATAACTTTTTTTTTTATTTGAGATTTGAAGGGAACTATCAGGATTATCCCTTTTTCTCGGACATGCAAACAATTTGAGCAGCATATCAACAGTGAAAATGTCTGCCGTGAGGAACCATTTCAAGGTTTCTTTTAGGACGTTCAACAAGTGATTTGTGAAAGGACTATCAAAACTATAATGCTATGTTTTTTTGCTCTTTTTTTTTTGCTGTTTTCAGCAGATTATTCCTCTTTGGTGTTCAGCTTTCTACGGATGTGGAGACTTGGGACATGTGATTTAGATATCATTTTTGTCTTAAATCCTATATTTATATATGGGATATTATATTGCTTGCTTGTTCAAGGCTGTAGACATAATAGGAAAACTAACGATGTTAAATCTATTTGTATTCAAGCCTCCACGAGTGTGTAAATAGCGAAATATATTTACACAGCAGTTACACCAACTTAATGGAGTGTCATCTCATGCCATCGTCAACTTGAGACTTACAGGTTTAAACCTAGAATTGTCTGCAGCCAATATAACAGAGCATTGCCATTGAAGGGTAAACAAATTAAGATGGCTATCAGGCAACAAATTCAAAATTGTACTGCCGGCACTCCTGTTTGGCTAAACCAGTCTTTGGAGAAGTAGTTAGAGTATTGACGCCGTTCATGTGTGTATGTATAGATTATAGAGGTGGGGTGTGTGTTCAGTGTTGAACAGTGCGAGATGATGCAGCTTCATCTTGAGTCTATAAACGTACCCAGACATCAACTGGACATTTTCCACGCGGTAAAATGCAGGTGGGTCTTTTCCACATGCTTGCCTACTTAATGTTGTTATAAATTATAAATGTACTTCAAGTTAAAATGTAAGATGTATTAATTTTTCCTGAATTAACAACAGCTGAAATAATTACAAGCCATAACCCTACAGTTGCTTTTCCAGTATTTTATAAACATCCTATTAAATGTCATAAGGTTTTTAAAAATGTATACTGTTTTGAAAGTCCATTATAAAAAAAAAAAACTAGCAGTTTCATACTACGATGTGCTAAAAACTAAACATACCGATACATTTATACTCCCATGCTTACACACACCTACCTATTCAAAACCTAGGGCTTTGGCCACTAACCCACACACTGCTGAGCTGTCGGAGTTGGCCCAGGCTGTAGTCCGAGTGGAGGTGAGACACACAATGTACACATTTACTGGAAAATGTGGCAAACGTCTGGTAAATGTACCATATCAGTTTTGGGAAGAGTGCTCACTTTGTTAACCAAAATCAAATGTTCCCAGAATGGTATGAATTTGTTTCCACAAAAATAACCAAAGGGGAACTGAATGCTAACATTAGGGGAAACCTGTGTTTGCTGGTTGTTTGTGTGTTCAAATTATGGTTTTTGTCTATGTTGATAATTATGTCCCTAATCACTTGATATATAGTATTTGTATTTCCTTTTCTGTGCTTATTTGAAGATTTAATGCCTTTTAATAAGACTTAATAATGATGTGTTTTCTTTGTTGTACACCTTGATGAGGCATGTTCAAATAACTGAATGAGAGCATGGAAATGGGGATTTGAGCTTGCTAATAAAAATGCTGTAAAAATGTTGTGATATTTATCAATAAGAACAAACCATTAAATAAACATGGGATCGTGTACAAAAAGGTACTTTTTCATGTTCCTCACCCTGAAATGAAGTGATGCAAACTGTTAAACGTGCTTGTATTTCTGTAATGGTGCAATTGTGTAAAATATTAATCTGCATAAAGAAGCTTCTGCTATTAAGGTCAAACATTGTTCAACAATGTGTGTGTGTGTGTGTGTGTGTGTGTGTGTGTGTGTGTGTGTGTGTATAGCTGTGTAAGCAGCAAGAGGACTGGCCTGCTCTAGCACACGTGTTTTGTGCTGTGTGTGGTGGTCGTCACAGTGCAGGAGAGCTGTTGAGGTTCTGCTGCTGTGTCACCATGGCACTGCTGAAAAAGCCTAAAGACAAACTGACTCTGCCTTACGAACCATTCGCTGAGTCAGGTACACGCAATTGCTTAACGCAGATCCAACTGCCGAAATCTGGCTTGCTGCATAGCAGTTCAGCAGAGCTGAAATTGGTGCAGTTTGAATGTATAGAATTGCATTCAACCAATTTTGATGAGAGGCTCTATTGCTTAATCTTTATGTATATATTTTAATAGACGTGTACTACACTACAAAGTCTACAAATCCATTGTTACCCTATGTAGCGAGCATATATGAGCCATTTGCAATTTTGCCAAACTGTGTTGGAAGATGGCAGATAATAACATGGATTCTAGATGACCTAAGAAAGGTGAACTCTAACTAATATCAGCAAAAAGAAAAAAATCGAAGTGGTTGGTAAATTAACAGTCCCCTCCTAAAGTATTGGAAGAAAGTATCGAAAGTATTGGATCTATGTGCTTTGGTGGCAGACCACCCAGTTTTTAGGTGAGCAAAAATATAGGAACGAAATATTTTAAAGCAAACAACACTTTGGTTGTCGTCAAATAACTATTTGGTTGCATATCCCTTGCTTGCAATAACTGCATCAAGCTGGTGCCCCACTGACATCCCTAAACTGTCACTTTCTTCATTTGTGATGGTGCTCCAGGCTTGTACCACAGCTTCTTTCAGTTATTTGTTTTAGGGGGCACCCTTCAGTCTTCTCTTCAGGAAGTGAAAGGCATTCTCAGCTAGGCTAAGGTGATCGACTTGGCCAGTCTAAAATCTTCAATTTGTTCCCCTGATGAATCCTTTGTTGTGTTGGCAGTATATTTTTGGTCATGGTCTTGCTACATGGTGAGGTTTCTCCCGATTAGATTGGATGCATTTCTTTGTAAACTGAATGTTTCTGTAGATTTCTGAATTCATTCTGCTGCTACTATCAAGAGTTACATCATCAATAAAGATTAGTGAGCCTGTTCCAAAAGCAGCCATGACACCACCTCCACCGTGCTTGACCGATGAGCTTGTATTTTTTGGATCTTGAGCAGATTCTTTCTTTCTCGACACTTTGGCCTTTCCGTCACTTTGCCAGAGGTTAATCTTGGTTCCAGAACATTTCTGGCTCATCTCTGTATTTCTTTGCGAATTCCAATCTGGCCTTCTGATTCTTACTGCTGACATGTGGCTTGTAACTTGCGGTATGGCCTCTGTATTTCTGCTTTCAAAGTCTTCTTCAAATGCTGGATTGTGGTACCTTCACCCCTGCCTTTTGGAGCATAGACACCCAATGTTGTTTTTGGGTTTTTCTTCACCACTCTCACAAAGTTAGTGCACCTTGATGTTTTTTAAGGACTTTCCAAATTGTTGTATTGACTATGCCCAATGCTTGTTTTTCTCCCATATGCAGCTCTCTGGTCTTCACTTTGGTTTATCCTTTTAAACAACAAATGCAGTCTTCACAGGCAAAACCCAGGGCTCAAACCAAGAATAGACAATTCAGACTTATTAATTCTTTAAACAGTCAATCTGACACAACACACCTGGGCAACAAAATGTTCCAGTATTTTCGATCACTTGAAAAATGGGTGGGTTCAAACAATTGTGCCATGTTTTAAGTTGTTTAACATATCTAGATGTAAATATCATGAAATGAAGTCTGAAATTCAGATCTATTATCTCATTCATCTTTTGATCTCAAACCCAAATGTCTTCGGTGTATAGAAAAAAAAGAATTCGCCTTCCTGTTCCAATACTTTCAGAGGGAACTCTAATAATAAATGAAAATAAAGTTTTTGCTGAAATTGATTTTACAATCTTAGGATTTTTGTTGATTATTTCAAGAAACAATTTTCACCACTGTGTTACAAATGCATTGTGTAGCACTTCCTCTAATGTTCACTCTGTCTGAGGCTGAATTAATATTGAAATTAATTCTAATTGGCTGCCTGTCTTTCCACACAGTCTAACAAGGCAAATGTTATGCTTATGTTATGTAAGCTCCTGTTACTTAATTGTTTGTTTAACCCTTTTTACCAGAGGCAAAAAAAAAGGTGGTACTTCTGCCTGTTTTGGGGTGCCCATGTTCAGCATTGAGTTTTATTTGTCATGTCACATTCCACAGTAGTGGCTAATGGTTCATATGAAAGTAGACACTCAGGGCTTTGAGCATTTGCAGGTTTTTATAAGAATTTCTGCTTTTACCTAGCCTACTAGGGTCAGGATATTCAGAGAAAAGTTCCAAACAAACAAACAAAAAAAAGGTTGGGCTTGTCCAAAATTTGAAGTAGATATTTTCAATCACTAAAATTCTCTGTACGGTTATCCAAACACTGGTAAAATCTTCTTTCTCCTTCGGATAATATCTCTAGAAATGGCACAAAGCCCCTAAAAATAGCAGACATCCTTAAGAAATAGCAAGTATTGTTAAAAATGACACAAAAGAACATGTCCAAATGGCACAAACCACCAACAAATGTCAGAAAATATCTCCAAATGGCACAAAATGAAATAACACATGGCAATAACATGAAACCCCCAGTTAAAAAAACGTGCAATTTCGCAAATAAAAAAGTCTAAAACTTACTCATTTCATTTAAATATCAGTGCCAGAGCCCAGTTAGCACTCTCATGTAATATAGGCATGCAGAAAGTTCTGTTTCCACCTCCTACGACATGGTTGTGGCGTTGGATTTTAGGAGGCAAAAATAACTATTTCCAGCAAGTATGAAAGTGAAAAATTGTAAGCTAGTAAATGCAAAAGTGAAAAAAAATGCAAAAAAAAAACAAAACCCTGAAATAAAAAAAAAATTCAAAAGTCAGAGTCTAGTGTGCATCACTGAGCTTGGCTGTCCTTGACATCACCACTTAATGAAACAAAGACGGCCCACTATAATATACAGGGGCAAATCACAAGAACTGCAATCGTAAATAGTCTTGCCATACGTCTTCCTTTGAAGGCAGAGTGCACAGTGTTTTCTCCCAGCTGGGGCTTTATCTCTCAAGAAAGGTAGGTAGAGGTGTTCACTGTTGTCACTTGATAGACGCCTCGTCACTGCATCTGGACACTTCACTGACAGCTGCAGCCTTCACTGGCTCAGATGTTCTGTGGTTCCATGACTTTCCAAAATCCACACTTCTAGACCTTGTAGCTACCATTCTGCCATCCATGGCCAGGTTCTGGTGAGCCTGGGACTATGCCCTGCATGTCAATAAGAGCTGCTTCCTGAGGGGCTTCACACGAAAGAGCCAGTTATCGCCAGTGGTGTCTTTTAGCCAGTCATTCCACTCAATCTCTTTGACGTTGCTCATGCGCATGTTCCCGAATATTGACTCAAATCTGTAGCCTGCCATGATGGAGTGGGAACAGGCCAGAATGGGAATCACGAATACAAAGTACAATGAGTACCCAAAACCACCATTAGTAAATGCTAAATTGGCTGTTATGTTTATTATAATAATAATAATTCTATAATATTTATATTTAGCCATTGTAGAGCCCGTGTTGGTGCATTTGCTGTTGCTTATTACGACAGGAAATGCAAGACATAAAACAATTCCATGCCACAAGCAAAAATGTATGGATCCCCCTGAAGTCCCAAAAGGTGATTTTTATTTTTTAAATCTTGTGTGCACAGGTTATTTTCTTGTGCGCCCAAGAAAATAACATTTATTATTAATGATAAATTGTTAATTATTGATAATAAATAATAAAGATAACTTGTGCGCACAAGATAAAACCAGAAATGCCCTGGATTTTCATCTTTGGAGGCAAGCAAGGAAGTTAACATTTATCAAATTGTGTTATTTGGGTTTAAATGTTATAATTTTATTGTGGTAGTTGTATGTTGTTTTACTATCAGAAAGCTTTAGTTGTGCTGTCTGTTTTACCTCTGCACCTGTGTTACTGTGAAGAGGTGTGAATTGTTTGCCCAGCAGGGGGATCACACCCCTCCGTTTTCCCAGCACCCTGTACAGCAGCAGATCAACAGACAGACACGAAACTCTACACAATGAAAGCCAAGAGACTAATCCTACAACAGATTTGTGGCGATAAAATATTTCATTCACTTATACTGATTAAAAATATCTGACAAGTCAATTTCCATTCCAATGGCAGAATGGAACGCCAGTGTACTGGTAAAAAGGGTTAAGTAAAGCGAAAAAAATTCCCAGCACACTCGACTGTTTGATATGGTTTAAATATCAAATACTCTGTTATTGCATTTTAATGTGTTCAATTGTTTGAAATATCTGTCTTTACTACTCAAATAAATGTTAGGTGCACGCACATGTACTTAGTTTTGCATAGGTTTGCTGTACACAGCTTTACATTTTCATATGCAACACCAACTACACAGTAATTTCAGAAGTGTGTGTGTGGTCCTGTCTAGTTTGTCAGCAAGCGTCATCAGATGAGATGGTTAAAAGCTTTCTGGGACGAGTAGGAGTTTCACTGATGTTCAGCTATCACAGAACCCAAGACTGGACCAAGGTGTGTTTGTGCCTGCAGATTAGTTGTCAAGCTAACCTCTGCTTATATACACTCACCGGCCACTTTAATAGGAACTTGTTGTTGATTGTAAGATTCCT
>JAOTRR010000027.1:11736526-11750548 GCA_028570945.1 Gogo arcuatus | reverse complement strand
TCTGCTCCTGTCACTGCAACAACACACACAGACACAGCACATTAATCACCCTCAGATGCGATCACTTCGCCACTCACCTTCCCCGACTCCGCACTCCATTCACACACCGGCGCTCGACCACGCCCCGCTGCCACAGCTACCTGTTAGCCAGGTAAGTTTTCTAATAAATTTTTTAATAATTTTTTTCTAATAAATCAAAGTTTGCTAATTCTATCATTGTTGTCAATATTTCACATCTGCCTAGAAACGGTGCTCTCACGACTTTTAATTTTGAAAGCACAAATTTCATGATTTGAAGAAATCTGTGATATCGAATCAAATAGTCTACTGATTTACATCAGCTCAACAGAAAAAAAGCCCCCGGAATGACAAAGCTGAGCATGCGTTGGGACTGCTTGCGTGGTGTGTTGGTGTATTTTATGCATACTTTTTAGTGGCACAGTGCTCCAGGAAGAATGACAACACGAGATAGAAGTGCAGAAGCAGCTTATAATTCATTTTAAAGTGATTTGAAATGAGCTTTACTCTCATTTAAGTGCCTACTATTACACATCAGGTTCACCGAGGTGAAGCTTGGAGAGATCAGATTAACTTTATCGTATTTTGCGGTTTATAATGTTTTGGAGATTTTAGAACACTGTGAATTCTCATTTCTTTTACAGTCTAAAAGAAACAGAGGTTGAACCACTTACCATGAACATGCTTTAAACTATTGCGCTAAAATAGTGTATCTAAACTCTTAACTAGATTTAGTTTTCCTCAGACTCAGACACAAAAAATGCTAAATGAACAGGAAAGAAGTCAACGTAGTTTCTGCAGCGCAGGAAAAAATGGGAGCTGACAGCTAATTTTGATTGGTTCTTTGGTAGATCTGCCATCATATCTATATAGTCTCACCAAATTCAAATCAACTCACCATATAAGCTATAGCTAACAGTAACAAGCTAATTATGAAAAGACATTATATGGCCAAAATGTTGTGTACAACTGCACTTTTTTTTTTTTTTTTAACATCCCATTCCAGATATAGTCCCCTCTTTGCTCTTATAAAAGCCTCCACTCTTTTTGGAAGGCATTTGTGTTCATTCAGCCACAAGAGCATTAGTGAGATCAGGCACTGATACTGGGCGAGGAGGCCTGGCGTGCAGCCGGTGTTCCAGTTCATCCCAAAGGTGTTCGGTGAGGTTGAGGTCAGGACTCTGTGCAGGACACTTGAGTTCTTCCACTTCAAACCTTTGTAAACCATGTCTTCATGGAGCTCGATTTGTGCACAGGGGCATTGTCATCCTGTAACAGGTTTGCACCTCTTATTTTCCAGTGAAGGAAAATTGCAAAGCTACAACATACAAAGACATTTTATACTTTGCGACAACAGTTTGGGGAAGAACCACATATGGGGGTGAGTGTCAGGCTTCCAAAAACCTTGAAGGAGCTTCTAATCACCATTGCAACCACTAGGAGGAGTTCAAACTCTATAAAAATTCACAAATGGTTTCATTGTAGTTTCCCCAAACTTCCCTTGAGACGTTTCTCTTTTTGTTTGACATCATGTTTTAATGTGAACTTTAAAGTTTACACTAAAAAAAGAAAGCCTGAAGAGAGTTGTAAATCTTATTTTTTTATTCTAAAATCAGAAGTAACTTTAAAAGACGTTTGGAGAAACTAAATGCACTTTGATGTACGAAAATGTACACAGCTGAATGAGTGACTGTACAGTAATATTACTGTAAAAGTGTAAAGTTAAAGCCTAAGTCATATTTCAAACGTGCACAGTAGACAGAAGCACCTTTTTTCTAAATATTCGTGTGCAATAGATAGATAGATAGATAGATAGATAGATAGATAGATTTAGATGCAACTAATGTACTGATTCCATAAGAGGTTGGAGGGGCGCGTGCATCACCAGCGGTCTCGAGTCACTGAACTGATGACGTATTTTTGTTCACGCGAGCTGCTAGAGCGTGAGGCGGACCTTATCCTTCACTGTGGGGAAGCAGAGCGCCCTAGAATTCGTTACGACAGCTTGGTTTTCCTTCCTAACTTTTCATGGACTAAAATTTGTTTTTTTCCCCCCTCTCCCCTCAAATTTGGATACCGTGGGGTTCTTTTCAAAGCAGTTGGAGAACCGTAACGAAAAGGAGAACAAGTTGCCTGGAGGAGAAACGGACTAAAGTTTGTTAAAGTCACGAGTAACGTAGCTACGCTAAGCTAGTTAGCCGAGGATGAATGCTAACGCTAATGAAGCCTTGATATGTCACTTTTTTTAATAGCGCGTGCTGTTGTCATGGGCTTTAGAAATTTCCAGAAAAAATTCGAGTAACGTTATTTAGTGTTATTTTTGGTAATATATTAGTAATATAGACCGACCAAGGGGGTGTGTAGAAAACTTAATACATGTTTGTTAAACAGGAAGTGAGGTAGGTTTAAAATGGTTTAAAAAAAGTCAAAATTGTAATATTTAGTTTTTTTTTTTTTTTTTAACAACTTCCCTGCAAGCACTGGATGTTCTTTTTCTTGATTGTACAATGCTAAATCAAACGAGGTGTATGCAGATATAGATTTGTGTATATGGATTATGTTTTGATATAAGCTGCTTTATTTACTCAGATAATACTCTGTAATTTATATCCTCAACACGTAGCTAGCTAGACATAGAGTAAAGGTCTTGCATACTCACCTTTTTTTTTTTTTTTTAAAAAGATGCGTGATCCAAATGTGAATTTTAATTTCCTCCATAAGACTTGCACTCTTGTTGTGCTCCTTTGCTGCCTGCACATCTTTGTCACTGTAGTTTATTACGTCAGATCGCTGGACTGGACACAACAGTTTGTCCAAAACCATCAGCAAACCGAACAGGTCCAGAGGAAACTGGAAGAGCATGCAGGAAGCATCGAGGAACCAAAGTCAAGCAGCACTTTAGTTTCCAACAGCACTGTTAAAGAGAGAGAGCTGGAAAAATGCTCTGATCCATCTCCTTTGCTTGGTATGAAACCTTTTTAAACCTCTTATGATTGTGTTTACACCACGTTTGCTCAAATGTTATTATATATAGTAAGAGTTCATCAGCATCTAAATCGCTGACCATTTCTGATTTTTTTTTTTTTTACTCCTGACACATCAGATTTCACACAATATGTCTTTTTCAAACTGTATATTTTAGATTTCTACTTATTTTTTATTCTATTTATATTACTACTTTTGTCTATTTTAGATCCTTTTATCTTAACTGTTCAAGCACCAACCACCCAAGCAAATTCCTTGTATGTGAGAACGTACTTGGCAATAAACTTGATTCTGATATGGGTAAAATTGCCTGCATTTACATTGCCAAGCAAGTCAGTGGAAAAAAAAAAATCTGAATTCTGATACAGGTGGGATATTGTTTCATATCCACTGAGTCACATCCTAAAGCCAAAACGTATCTCCTTGCTAGTTATTTGACTTGCATCTAAACCCTCACATCAAGTTTTCCTGTTAATCCGTCATTGCTATGCCATGATGATGATGATGCACAACTCCATGCAAAGAGTAACTTCAGGATCGAGCTCAATTCAAGGATGTGTGAAGTGCCAACATTACCCACTTTGCCACCGTGTCCTTGTCAGCTGAGGATCATGACCAGCTTCAATAGCTGTGCTGAAATTTGGGTGTACAGGGCTATGAAAAAGTTACTTCTAGTATAAAACGAGGTGTACTGAATCAGATTTTAGCTAACGCTGTTTGTACATTGTAATGAATTATTTTTATATCGGCTTAAATTCCGGTTGATTAACTTTGATCCTTAAGTACATTTTGACTTCAGGCTGTGGAAATATATCTGCTTGATAAGTCTGACGTGACACAATAGCCATTTCTGAATCCAGACGCTCCTTCAGATCCCAAAAGCAAACAAGAACAGCACATTCACAGGGACTTGTACAGCAGATGCTCCACTTCAACGGATTAAAAAACATTGTTACAGTGAGGTTTTCAGGTTAGCTAACTAACCATAGCACTCACTGGCTTCAAACTTCGTTACTTTATCAACTGCAGCCATTTCCTTTTCTCTTTCTCATCGCATGGACAGCGGTAGAATGACAGTTAAATTGGTTTTTTGAACTCGGATCTGTTCAGATAATGAAGGACGTGACACAGGCTTGCAACCGGGAACAGTATTGGAAGGCTGATGTGCCATGTCTTAACAAGTGGACTGTTTGCTATTCATGAATGCATAGCTTCCAGGTGTGTTTTCTTCGGGTGTGGCGCCAGGATGATTAGCAAGCAGACAATGCAGTTTAAGATTGTCACAGAAAGTCTTTAATCATAAGATGATACGTAGTCAGCTGAAGCAGCACCTATACTATTACCTTCCCTTTGTCAATCCTCATTTCCATCAGGTTAAGTGACTTACTTAATCATAGGTTGGTCAAATATAGAAAGATGCTCTCGTATAGAGTACTGATCTGATAACAAGCAGTAGTGATAGTGAGTGTGTTTACATGCACAAAAAAATCTAATCAGTTTTGGCAATAATTCTTTTCTTAAAAAAAAAAAAATCACAATCAGTACATCCTGAAATGTCAAAATCTGTTGTTTGGGTTTAAAGCAGGACAGTCAGTACATGAGTAGTGTTGCGTAACCATAGAATATATTAGTTCACCAAATTAATAAAAGACTCCCAAATTTTAAAGTACATTTCCTGAAGATTGTTTGGAGTTTGTGTTGTGGATTTGTTCTAGATATAATACATTCCATGACTCTCTCAACCACATCCCAAATGTTTGTGCTGTTCCTAATGTCCAGTGTTGTAAAATCAAGTTTCTCGCCAATAACGTATTCCGTGGAGTGAGTACTGCCTGAGATCTGTTCATTATCATTTCTAAGGTCCCTGCATCAAGTAGGGCAATTGGAGGAACCGCAGTGATCTCCATCTTAAAAGCTGTGGATAAATGTTTAAATCATCGACTGTGTATGGATTAAATACAAGAAAAAATTCTATCAACATGTTTACATGCACTTAAGTAATGTGATAATGGGAAAACTGATTGGGTTTATTCATAATTAATTGTTGATACTGGAGAAAGACGAACCAGTGTTGATGCAGTCAGCTTTTCAGTACTTTACCTTGATGCTGGTTTTGTACATCTTTTTTATATCTTTAGTATGTTTTTTTTCACCTGGGAAGGTGCATGTGGTATACCTTTTAATTAGTTTTTAAAATGGTACACTATGTTCACGTTTCCAGGTAAACAAACTGGTATGAAAGACCTCGTAAACCCCAGCAACAAGGAAAAGTACAGTTTGGTGACTTTATTTCTGAGAGTGTAGAATTAGTGGCACCGTTGGCGAGGAAGGTTGTAGTTTAGTCAAGTAGAGGTTTGTTTTATTTATTTATTTTTAATCTCATCCATCTACAGTACATGGCCAAAAGTTTGTGGATACCTAGTTTGTGGACACCTGACCATCAAATGCCAATTTCTCCTTGAACATTCCATTCCAAAGCCATGGACATTTATGTGGACTTGGTCCCGTCTTTGCCGCTATAACAGCCTTCGCTGTTCTGAGGCTTTCCACTCGTGTTCTTACACACTGACCTTGGTAAACCATGTCATTATTGACCTCGCTTTGTGCAGAGGCGTGTTGTCTTGCTAGGACAAGATTGGGCCCTTTAGTTCCAGTGAAGGGAAATCTTAATACATACTACAGCATACAAATACATTCTAGACAATTGTGTGTTTCCAGCTTTGTGGCAGCACTTTAGGGAAGGTCCAAATATGGCTATCATGGTTGTGTTCACATACTTTTGGCCATATAGTGTAATTAGCTTAATCCCACAACTCAACCTTTTATTTTAGCAAAATTTAGTCAATACAATTATTGGCACCTCTGCATTTACTACTGCATTTACTACTCCAACCACATCCTCTAGGTCCTCTCTTGTGGGCTCTACTCTTCTGCTCTGGCTTTGTGAATATCTTGATTCTGTTGTCATTGAACCACTTTGCTGTGGGTTTGGGCTCATGTTTTGGGTCGTTATCCTCCTGGAAGACCTCATTAAGCAACAGCTAACTGAGGAGTAGCAGATCTGCAAATAAACAATGTCCCTGTCCTGACTTTACTGAAAAAGAAAAAGAAATATAAAACTGGATTGGGTAACTGAATTAAAAGTATAATGTGCTGGTTGTATTAAGAAAAATAAAACACTGTTGCGTTCATCAACGCTACTCAGTGCAGCTCCTTACAAACCAGTCCCACCTTGCTACTGGCTTCAGTCGTTCACCACATCAAACATTGCATATTGGATCCCTTAAACTCTTCAAACACTTTCAACTCATTAGCGGGTCCAGACTCTCGTCAGTTTCCACTGACTTTGTACTTTTGGCCAATCTCTAGTGGGCAGCTGGTTCAGAAGTATCTGTGTTGGAGAGCAACCACCAAGGCCATCAAACTGCACTTTCAGGATGTAGTGGCAAAAAGAGAAGAATCTGGGCAAGTTGAGTGCGGAAAATACAGTGCAAGAGCCAAAAGTGGTTTACATCTTAAAGGTAATTCCCTTAAGGGATAGAAAGAAAATTGTAAACTGCTTGCACAGCATCTAGCAGCCATACAGTCATATGGCACCAAAGTAGTCCTTTGACTGTAAGAACTAGTATTAAAGGAGCTGTTGCAGTTGAGAAACCAGTTATTGCAGAAAGGCAAAACATAAGAGCCTTTATTACTCTAAAGATCATACGTCAGCCAGAGGCATAATGTCATCAAAAATTTTGTCTAAATTTCATATCTTTTGTTTTGTTACCAATATGTTAGAAAATGGTTGGAATATGTTCACCGTTAATTTAATTCCTTCAGAAAAAGTGTTTATTTATTTTATTTATTATTTTTGGTAATAATTCATCCATGCTTTTCTGTAAGCTGGTTCGGGGGAAGGGGGGAACAATCTAGGCTTGTGCGATATTGATTTTTCCCTGCTTGTGATTTACCTTTAAGAAAATCACAATTACTTATTTAATCATCCGGAACCAAACATGCATGAAACAAGCATTTCCACCATTATTCCAATTAAACGATATCACCAGCTCTGCAGTCAGGAACTGCTTGTTGGCAGTGGTGATAGCAAAACTAAGCTGGTTGTTGAAATTTTAGGTGATTCTGCAGTAAACAGTACAAACACCCCAGCACATTTTCAGTATAGTGGATGGGTGGGGTGGGGGTGTTTCCAGGCAGTGTTAGTTAATAGCGGAGAGTTCAAAACACTTTGGATTCATACGTCGATTAATTGATCTTTCGTTTTATTGAGGAGAAAAAGACTCCTTTTTGGCATATTTTTGAGTGATTCCTGGTATCACTACTCTGAAATTGTTTTAGTATAATCGCCACGTGTGTGGTCCTGCGTCTTGGCTGAATCGTCCAGCGTGTGTGTGTGTGTGTGTGTGTGTGTGTGTGTGTGTGTGTGTGAGACGAATAAGATATTAAAAATCAGTTAAATCTGTCATTTATGTCTGTGGTCTCCCACGTTTTTAAAATCGGTTAAGATTAAAAATCTTCTAGTGTGCTCCAGGCATAATCAGAGAAATCATCACTGGACAACGTGGCAGTCAGTAATTGTGTTTCTACCTAATTGGATGGATATTGATATTATTATTATTATTATTATTATTATTATTATCTAAACCCAGTGGTTCTCAGTGTGGGGTCCAGGAAGCAAAGCCAGAGGATTCATGATTTTTAACAATGGTATAAATCATAAACCACCATTATGTTATAGTTCCTGTATTTGGTGAATTTGACTGGTCACTAAATGTAAAGTTTATATTTCAAACCTCAATAACTTGGAAAAACAAGTAGGCATACAAATAATACCAACCTGGTCCTAATGTCTTCTTGTTGTGGAAAGTTCAGGAATAAATTTTACAGTCAAAGTGTCCCCTGGCTGCAAAAAAAATTGAGACCCCTCCCCCCTGTTCTAATCAGTGACGTAGGACTCCTCATGTTGTATCTTTGAGAAAATGACTGACTGGTAAAACCTCGACCATCCAAACAAACACTGCACTGCAGAACTCGTATGATCCCGGGTGTAGTACAAAAATAGCCTTGTTGTGAAATGTGGAGTGTTTTACAGTTCTGCATGTCATTAATTAAAACCTCTTTTTACAGACACAATGATTTGTGATGACGCAAAACCGATATTTGAAACGACGCCATCTTTGCAGATGAAAAGCAACTCGTGCAACCAGATGACGTGATTTGGTGTTCACATGATTTCCTGAGTTTGCGATTGTGTTGTGTATGAAGTAAAGTCAGTCCTGTCATCATAGCATTCAGCTGTGTTTGTTCTGCTGCGCTGCCCATGAACATAAACGTGACTTGACCTTCTGAGGATGTTTTGTGTTCCGGTTCTGTAGAATGCAGAAGGACCTGCTTTTATTTAACTAAGGATCTGTGAGGACCTGCATTTATTTAACTCTTTACTTGGTGAATCGTTATAGTATAATCGCCACGTGTATTATTACTTAGTATTATTCAAAAATGCATTTAATCAAACACGCATCTTTAGCTGTGTGAGAACTCGTACAAATGAAATCTATTATAATCACACATTTTTGTTTTTTTACTGGTATAATCTCTCTTGCTTTAATTGAGTAAAGACACGTCTGGAAGTTATATTAATGAAAAATGATACTCTTTCTTGATAAATATACCCTAATGACATGTATTTTTAAAGCCAACTAGATAAAATTAGTTCTTTATAACAGACTTGTACATTTGGCCCCAACTCTGTTGTTTTTATGTGCTAATTTTCTCCATTTATACCATTTTTAAAATGGCTGCCCGAGCTCAGTACAATTGGTAATGGAAGTGAACTTTTAACCTATTAACCTGTTAACTGACAAATACCCAAATGCTTGATCAAAGCACCAAAGCTATTCCTTGACTAATTAATTTCCACTGAACAGTGTTGGAGACCAGAGTCTCCTCTCAGTCTGATGGGAGAGATTCAAAAAATGAAGCCAGCAGCACAGAAAAAGATGATTCAATACTGGCAAATAAATAGTGCATGACTCCTGAAGCCTTCACCGTGATGCTCATCCTACATCTTGGAATGGGTTTTCTCATCCTTTGATCTGTTTGTGTAACAACATAAATCTTTTTAAGTAGGAAATTAAGCTCATGACGCATCCTGTGAGGTTCTTCCCAAACCCAAAAGAAGTGAAATCAAACGAAAAGGAAAACAACACATCCTTTCTGCATCTGAACTCTACAGCAGCATTGTTAAAGCCAGCCTGCTCAAACCTATCAGGAAAGTATGGAGTCAGTGCCAGTATTGCACTTCCAGTTTGTAGGTAATCACGTTTCAGTTCTGTCAGCCAGCCAACAGGTCATTTCTGGAATAACTTTGCAAGCTAACACTGGCTTTTTTGCCAGCTGCTGATCTGTGGGTTAGTTAGGTAGGCAAATCCATCTTAAGGTATTGTTGAATCTGTCTTGGGTTATATAAATTGGAGCTTTGATTAATACACTGTTACTCCCTCTCCCCAACTATTAAAGGGTTTTTTCAGTCATTGTGTGTGTGTGATCCCAACATAGTGCATTATCGAAATCTTTGCAGGTCAGCATGAGGTCCATGGTATGCAAACAACCTGTTTGTATTCAAATGAGTGAGTGATGCGATATGCATGAATCAATAAAATAGAATAGCTGACACGTCGTAATTACATGCTGATAACAAACCATAAACTTCCTTTCCCTCCTAAGTGTGTAATTGCACCTTTTTGTATTGATGATGGTAATAAAACCAATGTAAGAAGGCCAAAGGTATATAGTGGAGCCAAAAGCTTAAAACAAAAAACAGGCAATATGTTTGGACTTGAGTCCTGGGATTTCATTCAAAATCTCCCTGCTTCCAAGACTTGAAATGCTGACAGGGAAAGGCATTCATGCTCACTGCTGAAAATCATGCTGAGAGTCTGTTGTGCTGTACATGTTTGTCTGTTGTGTATTTTTTTTATTTTTTTTCTCCGCATGCGATCAGTGGGTTCAGTCCCAGTTGTTTTCTACTGGAGAATACAGACAGGGCCAAAAAGCCGAATTTAAACCCAGCTGGACTGGAGTATGTTTGGATTTTCATTGTTGATCATGGAGAGTCCTGTTGAATTTTGTTTGTTGTTTCGTGTTATCTTTATGATGTTCCACTCATCTGAGGAGCTTCATCAGTTCTACTAGTAAGTAGAGAAATGTATCATGATCACGACGACAAACTCCTCAACTCACTCACTCGAGCACATTTGCCTCGTTTCAATGTTTATGAGCAGCTGTGGTTTCTTCCAAAATATGAAATTTACTATGTCTATATGTGGTGTTTTTTTGTTTTGTTTTGTTTTTTTTAAACATTGTACGAATTTTGCAGTGTGAAAATGGCGTGACATGAAGTTGTTGCTGTTCCTGCTCTCACTCAACAACGAGATTTCCACTCCAGTGAGTCTGGAGCACACCTGAATATGTTTGAGCTTTGATTTGAGATCCTTACCATTGTTTCCAAGATTTAATGTCTATTGAAAATCTCCCCACCAGTGCACAAATAGTATTTTAGTAATAGGTAACTGTTAAAATAATAGTAGATGATCATCATTATAGTTCAGAGAAGAGAAAGGAGAGTTGAGAAGTGTCATGATTTGGCCAATGGCATGGTTCTGGTCACTATTACTCACAACTAGATCACATTTACATCATAACATTTGATTAACGTGCTGTAAGTCCATCATGTTCATTGACGTTTATAGCATTTACAACACAGTATGTTGCGTTACGATGTATTATTTCTATAATAACAGCTTACACAAGGATGTGTATGGTGGGCATGCTGCATAAATGGATTAAAAAAACTGCTTTCTGTGCCGAGATGCTTATTTAGCATTTTTGGAAGGAGTCTTCAGTGTCAGTGCTTTGTAACAGTCAGGACTAAGCTTTCATACATGGGAAAGTCTTAAGAACTTTACACTTTGTGGTTTCTTGGTAACCTGCTAAGAACCTGCATTTTGTGTGTGTGGATTAAGGGCCTCATTTTATCATTCATGACTAGTTTTATTTTATTTTATTTATTTTCACAAACTTGTCTTGATTGTATTCTTAGTCCCTGACCTAGTGGACAAATTGTATGATTTGAAGTCGAGGTTTACATTATTTATTCTTCTCATTTGTAAATTTACAAATTCAGGAGCATGAATAGGATATGAAGATTTATGGGATTTTCATTAATACCAAATGTCTTACACAAATGCTGTTACGAGCAATTTCTGCGTAAATCTGTTAGTATCCAGCTTGATGAATGAGGCCCATTGTTATGAGACAAATTGTTTTGGTATAAAACACTTTGGGACATATTGTTACCACCTGAAGTTGAACAGTAACTCCGCATTATCATCGGGCCGCATCACACCAATTTTGAAATAACAGCACGTCCCCAAGCGTTTTTCTTAGTAGGCACCATTATCCAGAGCGACTTAAGGAAATGTTTTGTTGTCTCTACTAAAAAGCACATCATAAAACCCTGTTATGGGGGAGTTAGTACAGCAATGAAAACAGAGTACAAGTCAATTTATTTTAAACTACTGTGTTGATTTAATGCTTGCTTAAAGGTTTGGAGGGTGTTCAGTCTTTGTTTAAAGACATTTCAGCTGTTCTAACAGCCAGGAAAGAGAAAAGTCTGTTTGGAAATGTCGATGAAGAATTTTATATACGTGAAAGGGTTAAAGATCTATAAAGGCAAGACGTTTGTGCTGATTGTGTACATTGCATGAATGGCCAGTGTTGCTGTGAAACGAACCAAAGGCTGTTCTGTGCTGTTGCAGTGGGTCCACTCCGAGTCGAGTTTTCCACTCCGGTGAGCCTCGAACAGGTGCGGAATGAGAACCCAGCGCTGCAGGAGGGAGGACGCTTCAGACCCAAAGATTGCATAGCTCTACAGAAAGTAGCCATCATCATTCCCTTCCGAAACCGAGACGAGCACCTCAAGTACTGGCTTTATTACCTACACCCGATCCTGCAGCGGCAGCAGCTCGACTACGGCATCTATGTCATCAACCAGGTAAGTCCTTCTCAACTCTGTTAATGTGTGTGATTGTATAAAAATGCTTTTTTTGAGCTTTTTAATGACAAATGAGCAGGCAAGAGGGCTTTTTAGCTTTGTTTTTTTTTTTTTTTTTGGAACGCTGCTGTCCGTTTACTTGTTTATAACAGGCTTTTTTTTTTAAATCTCTGATATACGCAAGAGAGCGCAGGTTAGATATGAAGCTTGTGGGACACTGAATAACAGTGGTATAAATATGAATAACGCATTTATAGCACGTGGTGTAAATTGAGATTTACTCGTTCATTCATCTTTAGTAACTGCTTTATCCTGATCAGGATTTCAAAAAAAGGCCAAAAGTATGTGGATACCTAACGATACCCATATGAGCTTGTTGAACATGGCAGTAATGTGGAGTTATAATAGCTTCTCTTCTGGGAAGGCTTTCCACTAGATTTTGGAGTGTGGTTGGAGGATTTGCTCATTCAGCCACAAGAGCATTAGTGAGGTCAGGCACCAATGTTGGCTGAGGAGGCCCGGGGTGAAGTCGGTGTTCCAGTTCAACCCAAAGGTGTTCAGTGGGGTTGAGGTCAGGGCTCTGTGCAGGACGCTCGAGTTCTTCCACTCCAGCCTTGGAAAATTATGTACCTCACTTTGTCATGCTGGAACAGGTTTGGCTTCCTTAGTTCAAGTGAAGGGAAATTGTAATGTTACAGCATACAAAGACATTCGAGACAATCATGTGCCTCAACTTTCTGGCAAAGGTTTGGAGAAGGCCCACATTTGGGGCTCATGGTCAGGTGTCCACATTGTGTACACAGGTTCTGGTGGCAGCTGCCTGGCTACAGTGTGTACTACAGAGATTTTGGCATTACTAATTTTAAATGAATTGTTCGCATGTAGGTTTGCTTGTTTGTTTGTTTTTCCTCAAAAGAGGCAAATGTGTAATTCTTTTTGACAGACAGAAAGTGTGTGAAACTTTGAAAAACATGGAACAGTGACCGGAACAATACTGTGGTAGTGTAGCAAACTGATAAGAGGTTGGTCAGTCATTATATACTGTTGGTCTATTATTGACAAATAGATAAGGTAATGAATGACTTCAGTAAAAGATGTGTAGTGGTTTACTGCTGGGAAAACCAGTTTAAATTTGTATGCACTTTTATGTGGCTCTGATGCCATTACTAATGTGGGTTATTTACTCAGTAAGTGTTTCACTACTACTGTTGATCTAGTCATTCTTAGCTTTTTACACAGAGACCGAAACGTCCGAAGACAATTTAATCTTCGACTCCTCTGAAAATTCCTCTCCCACACACACACGCACGCACACAGTTCAATCACATGAACAGGAACCCTACTCTCCCCCCGCATTTTATTCCCTACGAGTACATTGTGTACTCTGCCACGATGACTGATCGGTAGAGTCTCTGTAGCTTGCTTTTCCCCCTCCCCCTTCTATTTGTTGTGGTTTCACAGCCAGCACCATGTTTTTTTAAGGTTTGAATTGAAAATAAAATTTGCTTTAATTTGCAAAGGAATAGGTTTTTATATTTGCCTTTTCCTTTCCCAACACTTTTTACCAGACAAACTGTTTTGTGTCTTGTAGCAGTCTCTTATCATCTGGTTTACATGTGCATGAAATTATGGTTTTGTTTTCCAAGATCTTGAGAAACCAAGTGATAAAATCAGTCTCACACCTGAGCAAATGTCCAGTTCTCTTTAGGACATGAACTTGTACAATTCTCTTTACAGTATAAACTCGTCATTTTTTTTTATTACCCTTCATCTTTTAAGTGTGGTGTTGAGTGATGCATTTCTTTTCCTGATATTCTCACCATTCAGTCACACTGCTTCCTTTTGTGCTCTGAAATGCAAACAGTTCCTTAAAGTTGGATACATCCTTGTGGGGGATGGGTAGAATAAACCTGCCTTTGATATGGAAAGAAACTTTTTGTTTTAATATATGGATATATATA
>JAOTRR010000027.1:11602265-11613643 GCA_028570945.1 Gogo arcuatus | reverse complement strand
CCGATCTGGGGGGGCAAAAACAAACAAACAGTAAAATCCATGAAAAACATTAAATAATGTGTTGCTGTGTTATTCTGAGTGAAATACAGGTCAAAGATTATTTACAAATCCTTGTTTTCAGTTTTAAGTTTAATTTCAACATACCGTCCCACCTCCAGGGCTGTACTTTAATCTAGACGAACCTAATACTTTTAAGGGGTTGAATACTTTTGTAAGGCACTGTATAAATGGATTTTAAAAAGTATGATGCGTCTTTCTTTAATGCATTAACAATTGTTAGCATTAACAAATGACTGTGTTATAAAAGTAATACTAAAACACTTAGGGATGTGCTGTTCTTGGAAAATAATCAATTAATTTCTGGGTGGTAACAGATGATGACTCCGCTTCACACATTATTCCTTATTATTGCCCACCCCTGCTAGTAATTAAACAGTCTTTGATGTGTTCTGGTCTTGAATCTTGCTTACCTGAACTTGATTGGCCATTAATGGCAGCTGTTTGAAGGGGTGGGGCTCCGTATCCATGCTGAGCTGGTGGTGTGGGTGTGACCCTGTTGCCCTGAGAATACTGCTGCTGAGGTTGCAAAGCACTCTGGGTAGGCACCGCTCCTGCAGCAGCCTGGGTCGATTGCAGTGTTCCATACTGACTGCTCCCAGGGGCTGATGGGTAGGACACAATGGGGTAAAGTGGGGGCCCAAGGTTAGCACCGCTTGATGCTGGCCGTGGATTCTGCTGCCCCTGGGCAGCAGTGCTGTAATTCTGTCCATAGTAATTAGCAGACATGGCGTAATGCTGATGGTATGAATGTGGCGGGTACTGGGGAGCTACAGAGGCAGCAGGGTTGTTACTGACAGGGATCTGGGCTGGCGGAGCAGAGTAAAAAGCAGATCCTGTGCCTGGGCTTGCCCCAGCCTGAGGGTGGCTGTTGGCGTAGTAGTTGGTGCTTGTTGGTGGAGCTTTTCCAGGAGGGGCATTTTGAGGCAACATGGTGGGGTAACCATGCTGAGGAACACCAGAATAGTAATTCGAGGCAGGATACATGGCTGGGTGAGTCTGACCTGGTCCTGTGGAATGAAAAATAATAAAAGTCAAACAGGAAATGAAAAATGAAGCACCATTACAAACGGATGGAGTACATTGGAAGAAATTTTAAAGGGGTCAGGTTGCAGGAACGGCCATTGTGTAACATCCTGGAACAGCTTATGAAAAAGAGACTCTCAAAAGCACAATAGATAGATTCGACACGTGGGTAACGGAGGCATGCAGCACAGAACCACTGAGCTACTGCTGATTTTCATAATCAAATCGACCGAATTGCCAGTTTATCAGGCAGTCAGTCATAGAGATCATGTTGTAGAGCTACAATTACTGACTATCTACTGATATGTTCAGCTCATCAGCACCTCAATAGCTAGTTCACATTCGGATATGGACCACCATAGGCCCACCACTGACCCAATATTATCTGGTTGGTGAAGCCTTTCCAGAATGTTCTAGACAAAATACAGGATGGTCTGCAATAAGGAGACTGCAGTAATGCAAAGAATAATAACGCTTTCACATATTCAGCATTTAGAGCATTTTAATCAAATCCTGATGTGTTTTCTTCCTTGGTACCGTTCTTTAGGCAAGTAAACACACCAGTAACACTCGGGTATGGAATAAAACAACCGGTCCAATTGCCATCAACCCTGAAAAAAGATAGTACCCAAACACTTAATTTGGGGTGCAGCTTTTATTTTTAAGATTATTTGAGCCAAGGGACAAAGCTGTAGTGCTACAGAAATGCAGCAAAATGGTGAGTATGTTTTCGGTATGGACTTGAGGAAAAAATATCCGTACATTTACCCAACCATTGTTTGGAATTCCATACTTTCCAGATCTGGTGTCACTGCTGTTCTGATGGTCCACCACCCAAATATATAGTCAACGGCGGTTCTATGGCGGTCGGAGGAGGTTGACAAATTGTACATAGCAACCCACTGGCTGCATCTATATGGTAGATGTAACTGACAACCGGAATACTGACTATTCTGAAGTTCTTGGAGGCCTTAATTATTTTGAATTGGTTCAGATCAGATTCACCACCTTTTTCAATCTAACCCCTTGTTTATTATTTCACGCCACTGAAGTATGTGATGGTGTCTGACATGACAAAGATCCTACATATGAAAACAGAGCACAAATTATCATAAATATAGCAAGACGGGCTTGTTGGTTAGGTTCTCTCACTCACACAAAAATGTGCCTTGATATGACCAAATGCTCGCTCCTTCATCATTTCATATGTACACTGTAGCTGTATATTAAACTTTGCATTACAGCACATAGATCATCTCAGTCAGTGCAGACTGTAACAGTTATACATCTTTCAGACAAGATGAAGATTTTGGATGGGGAATCTAACGCTCACCTTCTTTTCAGTAACCTTAGGAAATACTCTATCTGGCAAAAAGTAAGTGGACGCCTGACCATCACACCCGTGTGTGCTTTTTGAACATCGCATTCC
The DNA here is from genome assembly GCA_028570945.1 of Gogo arcuatus. NCBI lineage: Eukaryota > Metazoa > Chordata > Actinopteri > Siluriformes > Anchariidae > Gogo > Gogo arcuatus. The sequence goes on along the minus strand of JAOTRR010000027.1, from coordinate 11,611,131 downwards.
AGACCCTTTGCTGTTATAACAACATCCAATCTTCTGGGAAGGCTTTACACTAGATTTTGGAGCAGGATTTTCCCATTCAGCCACAAGAGCATTAGTGAGATCGGGCACTGATGTCAGGTAAGAGGTCCAGGTGTGCAGTCGGTGTTACGGTTCATCCCATACCTCTTTTCCACCAGGATGGTGTCGGAGCGGAGCCAGTTCTGCCTTGGTGCTTTTTGAGAACTGGCCCACATTTCGACAGGTTTGAGAACTGAACGTTACTTTATGGAAGTTGGGATTATTTCTGTTGAGATCTTACCGGGTTAAGATTTGTCTTTGGATGCGGCGAAGAGAAAAATCCAGGCTCAGTGCATACTCCTCTGTACAGTCCACCTGCACGTGAAGAGCCTGGATTTTCCTCTTTACCACGTCCAAACACATTAAACCTGCCATTTTATTTTATGTTTTGATACAAAAAGACAAAAACGAATCTAACTGGGGAAAAAAAAAAAAAAAAAAATCAATCACAGTCTATAAAAAAAAAAAATTACAACTGTTAAACTGAACTTGGATACGAGTGCAAGTGATAACGGTGACAGGAATGAGACTTCTTATGCCCTTCCCAGTTCTGAGGTAACACTCGCTGGGGAAAAAAATCATGGCGGACAGAATGCATCTGCTTCTCTCGCTTTTTTTTAATTAATTTATTTATATGTTTTAACAAAATTGACTTTTAAAGTTCTTACATCTTGCATTTGAAGGTTGCCTGCGTATAGCAACTTATGATTTTATTCATATTTTATCAAAAATGGGGGTAAATTTCTTTCGGTGGCCCCTCCCATAGCCACTGACATCAGTAGCTCCAATTTTGTGACCAACAATTTTGTGGTGCCGTGCTGGTGCCAGCTTTTCAGCACCTGCACCAGTCTTTTTCCGGTCAAAATGCACGGAATCAGTTCTAGATTAGGCACCGGCACTACATCGGTGGAAGAGGCTGTTCAGTTGGGTTGAAGTCAGGACTCTCGTGTTCTTCCACGCAAACCATATCTTCATGGAGCTCACTTTGTGCACAGCAGCATTGCCATGCTGGAGCAGGTTTAGGCTTCTTAGTTCCAGTAGAGGGGAATGCTTAAACGCTACAGCGTACAAAGACATCCTGTACAACTGAGATTTAAACTTTGTGGCAACAGTTTTGGGAAGGCCTACATACAAGTGTGTTCAAGAGTCCACAAACATTTGGCCATATAGTGTGGAATTACATGCAGTAAGTGACATGAGCGACCCATAAACAAAGAAAACTACCTACTAACTACCTGCTATTCTATAACTCTAGCAGTAGTTTGTTTACAGGGGGCGGGTCAAATGTATCCAGGGCATTTGATTGGACACAAACTGGATGAGTACAGGATGAATCATCTAAAAAAAAATAAAAAAATTCTCACTATTTTCCTGAACATGGTTAAGGGAGAAAAAAATGAAAATAAGAATTTCCACCAAGCACATTTTAGCTTATTGGTGCCTACAAAAAATAAAAATAAAAAAATAAAAAGACCCATTTTGATTTCATGTGGACTTTAAGACATGGAAGGTCTCATCAAGTGGCGATTTGCCCTGATAACACACACCTGTTCCTCAATCAGCTTCGGAGTCTTTTTAATATATTGAACAGGTCCAAAGATCATTATGGGGCATTACAGTGAATATGTAGCGTTGGAAATGAAAGCACGACTTGTTTAAAAGGTTGCAGAGGAAAATAATAAATGGTAAGAAGGGAAGAAAATACGGCTAACTAAACCAGGTGAGCACAAATACTCCGACTGTAGCGTAGCCAAAGAGATCGGCTAGCTAGATATTTAGTGGTACGGAATTTCGAAAATTTCCTCAACACGTCATTAGAAAGTGACATGATATTTAAAAAAAAAAAACCATAACAAACCGGAAGTAGGTGAGTTAATTAATCATACTTTTATATGAAAAGTGAACAGTTTGGTGTATTCCGGCCGAATTCGGGATTAGCTAGCAGGCTAGTGCGTTAGCAAAGAAAACTGACACGACTAGCATTCTTAGAAATACACTGGAACGATATTAATTTAAACCAAAACAATATACACTGTGAAACACACATAACGGGATAGTGTCAGAGACTCACATTCGGGCTAGTTAGATAACCAGAGTAACCAAGCTACGCGTCAATAGCTTAGCTTAGCTTCAGTGCTAAAACGGCCAACAAGAAATGAAAGTAGATATCGTAATCCTGTCTTCGGTAGCTACTCGGACGTGACACATTAGTATATCTCGTTGTAATGAATTTACGTAATACAAAAAGAAAACAACCATCCAAACAGAAAATGACCATTAGCGTAACGTAGCATAGCAGTGTTAGCCAGCTAATCCCGTACCGTTTTGATAAGCGGGTGCAGTGCCAGGACCTCCGCCGTTCTGCGTTGTGCTGTAATTCTGAACATTAGCGTTCAGATTGGTGTAACCCGGAGCCGACATCTTCCTTCACTCTAATTAACCTTTATATAATCCAAATGTCGCGTTCAATAAGGTGCCAAGCAAACAAAACTCCGATGTCAGCAGTTTTGCGATGCCATCGACCTGCTTTAACTGAGGCTGTGTCACTGATTTAGACCTGATCTGCCTTTAGGACCAAACACTGCAATAGGAATCTCTGCTACGTGTCCATTTCAAAATAAAAGCCACGATGGGACGTTGAAGAGCAGCGACATCGGCGTTTCCGGGTTCACGCCCCTTTTCGTCAGAGGCGTTTTGCGTCACCGGGCGCGTCAGAAAGGGGAGGGGGATCACGTGCCAGCATTATGATGCATTAAAATGGTGTCATGTAGCGTGGACTAGCAAGCAAATTCCACCTCAGTGAAGATGGCACTGTAGCTTTAAAAAAAAAAAATGAATAGAACTTCATTAGTTTGTCCTGAATTCTAATGGAAATGTGTGGAATTTATTCTGATACACTTGGGAGCATTCTGTTCTAGGCAAATGATTGGTGTGATGTGACCTGCCATGAATCAGACTCACTGTTGACACCCCAGTTTTATTTTTAAGTACAGAAGCGTGTTTTACCCCACAGCAATGTTTTCAGCAAAGTTTTCAAAAGAACTTGTCCTACGTTTAACTGTTCATAGCTATGATTAATGTTGTGAAGCATCTACAAAACAATGTAGTTCCTGTTATGCGTTATAGCTGTTAGAAAAGGTCTTGAAGTTAATGTCACGTTCCTGATGAATCACAACCCTGAAGGCTCCCATAAACATGTCCTTACAGAAAACTTTGTCAACGTGTATACACTTTATTTATTAAATAGCACCTTTTTTTTTTTTTTTTTTTTTTTATCAGTTCCGATTAGGATTATGTGGAGCGTCCAGCCTGAAGAATGAGTCGTTACTATAGAAACGATAACATATCAGAACAAGTGCTTTAATATAAACCTTGCAGTCAGAACTAATGCCAGAGCTGCTGTTCTAGAAAATTCTTCTGACCAATCAAATTTGAGAATTCAACAGCGCAGTGGTAGATGATCGATGAAATAAAATAAAACACCTAGGGGCGTGGTGTTGTCAAACTATCCCATGACAGGGTGAAATTATTTTTCCTTTTGAAAAATACCACACCAATTTGCCGACGATTATAATAAATAAATAAAAAAAGCATCATTTTTCATTAGGGATAGGTTATCTGCTGAACCAATCAATGACACAAAACATCATGTCTTGTTACGTGTCTTTAGGAAAGAAAAAGAAAAAGTGGCACTGAAGTGAATTATAGGCTACGTTCACATTACCAGACTGATTCAATTGTGAATTTTTTTTGTTTGTTTGTTTGTTTGTTTTTCAGGGCTGTGTGGACACACATCTTTTCAAATCAGATTTGAGTCACTTTTATACTGTATGTGGTCCTAAATCGGATATGTATACGATGTGACATGAATGAGAACGGTCAGATCGGAATTCCTATGGGTCTTTGTCTATACTCATGCGCTGAGTGCTACATTCATCAGCCAGCACTGACAGCATGGCAAAACAAGAATGGAGGAGAGATACAATACTTGCGAAAACATCGAAAGCTAGCTGTCTGGCTTTATTTTGCCTTTTCAAACTGATCATGTACAGCTGATGAACTGTCTGCCGTCCTCCAGAGCAAAATACGATGTGTGCATTAGCTACTAGCGTATCCATTTAGTCGGTTTTAATACTATTAGTTGTCTCACAAATATGATGCTTTTTGTTGGTAGTGATGTGCAAAAAACCATCAATCTGTGCATGCATGCCATTTTTCAAAGGACAGATGTGTTCACATTACAGTTAGAAACAGGTCACTTAAGAAGAAGAACCAAGGCCGAAGCCTTTATTTTTGTCACGTGTACTCTCAAGCACAGTGAAATTCCTCCTCTGAATTTAACCCATCTGAAGCAGTGAACACACACTTGTAATTATGAATGTGAACGGAAAAAATCTGAATTGAACAATGAGGCTTATAACGTGAACGTAGCCATAGGCAGTTTTTCACAATCTGTCTCTGACCAAGACAATGCTATTTGCGAAGTATGTTTTGTTTTTTGTTTTGTTTTTAAAGGGAATTTTAACAGTTCTAGCTTTATGTTCAACATGCAACTGAGTACAATGAGTATCAGAAAGTAGTGTAAATAGAAAGCACAGCACTGAGAATAAGGCACTGGATTATTATTCCAACCAGCCAAACTCTGTTGTTGAGGATGTGGGATTCTGTTGCATAATCTGACCTGGAGTTTGTGCTATATGCTTCCAGTTGTAAACAAATACTTTTCAGATGTTGTCATACCCAAGCTCTGTTTCAAACAGTTAATACCCACATAGACCACATCAGGAAAAACACCGCCACCTCACTGAGCATCACAAGCAATATATGGAGCTCTACCATCACTCCTATGTCTATATTAGGGCTAATAGCTCAGTGAATTGATCTGATGGAAATCCATTGCACAGCCATGTGCTTGTGGCACTTTGTCTGGGAGGAAAAAAAGCAGACCTGCTGCTATTTTGTCTGAAAATGAACTTGCTACTGTATTTTTTCTGAAAACAATATTTTAAGAATAAATTGAAGGCATGTACCTTGGTCATGGTAGCTTAACATGAGTTATTTCCAACTACAGTATAAACCAATTTAACTCGTACATTGGAGAAGTGTTGTGGTTTCTGGCCCCGCCCCTCTCGGTATCGTCCTTACAGAATGCTGATCTGTCCATTTCTACTTAAAGAAGATAGCCATCTATGTTCTTTACTGTATTGGAAAATGGAAAGGATGCTGGAGACTCCTTCCATCAAATGCTAAATAAAGGTCTCTTCTTTTCCTCTCTCAAAGTTAATAAGATGGGGGGAAAAAAAATGCAACTTGCCATGTGAGCAAGTTATTGCAGCAAAGTCCTGAAGACTTGTCCGTGTCAGGAAAACCTCACCGAGGAGGGCATTAATATAAACCTTGCCAGTGGAACTACTGTCAGAGCCGCTGTTCTAGTTGTAGAAAACGAATGATTTCCATTCATTTCCACTAATTTGCAAAGCTAATGTTTTTAGAAAAAAAGTAATGGAAGTTTATGAACACCACTGAGGATGCAAAAAGCACTTGTTCTAAGTTTGTGTAATGCTGAACAAGTGTGTGTGTGTGTGTGTGTGTGTGTGGCTTCTTTAGATTTACAATACACACTACCCATTATACTAGAGCTACAAAGGTGACCTTGCTTCATAATGAAGCCAAATACAGTTTGTGTGTGTGTGTGTGTGTGTGTGTGTGTGAGAGAGAGAGAGGCGTCCCTTTAAAAGCTTTTATGAAGTGTTGCCCTTTCATTCCTCCAGTCATAAATTTGCTGATCTGTCAACTAAATGCAACCACCTTGCATTTAGTTGATGTTTGTGTACTACACCTTTAATCTACTGGCTCATCTTTGAGTTCTGAGAAAAGTCTTACATAATGGATCAGATCACAATCTCTCTTTCCGTCTCTTGTTCTGTCACTCTCACTCGCTCTGTTAGTCACTGTCTGTCTGTCTGTCTGTCTGTCTGTCTGTCTGTCTGTCTGTCTGTCTCCCTCCCTCCCTCCGTCTCTGTCAGTCTCTATATCTCTCTGTTCCTTTTTATTAGTCTCTCTGTTCTCTCTCCCCTTTGTTAGTCTCTCTCTCTGTCTCTCTCTCTCTCTCTCTCTCTCTCTGTCTCTCTCTCTCTCTCTCTCTCTCGTTTGTGATGTGTAGTCCTGTGTACCATATTACTGTTTTATGTGTTGTGTTGCACCATGGTCCTGAAGAAATGACCTTTTGTTCCAATGTTTACAAGTTATCTGCAGTCATGTCAACGATTCCCTCTTGGCTTGCTTGTATTTCATGCCATTTATAACCACCCCAAATGTACCACGTCTTCCCTCTGAACTCTTGGTGTGCAGGACTTAATTTTTCAACATTTGCAAAAATGAAGATGACTTTGCAACAAGCAAAGCTAGGTGTGGCTCGATCAGGTTAAAGTCTGAAGTACTCAACACAAACCTGTTGAACGTCCAAGTTTGACGTTTTGGGTCAAACTACTAAGTACGTGCGTTTAAATACCGTAAACACTTGGAGTGCTTCAGTATCCAACTTGAATATTTGTTTCAGTACGTTGTAACCGAGCCGCCTGCCCTGCTTCCCCTTTCAGGTGCTCCAACTTCTCCTCTCTGAACCCCTGCGTCGTGTTTTCAGAGGCTTCACGTTTCCTGAATGCCAGCGTTTAACAGGTGTACGGCTCCAGATCGTTCTAAACCCAGCAGCCTGAATGTGCTTGGGTGAAAGTTCTCATTGGCTGAGAAGCATGAGGTGTTTGGTAACGTTACAGGGTAAAGTCTGAAAAGCTTGACACACGTCTGAAAAGCTTAAAGTTCAAAGTCTTGGTTGAGTCACCATGGAGTTGAGATGCCAAAAAAAACCATATCTTTTTGAGAAAATGTGGTGCCCATTATTAACACAAGTGAGTTCTTCTAAAACTGGTGAACCTTTGAGTTCTGTTTATTTCTTTGTAAATAGATATTAAATAAATTTCCCCTCATTGATTCACTGGAAGATCAGTACATATTGTATAATTTTGAGTGATTTTAATTCTATGTGAATTTCATACTTCAAATGGAAACAAAGCTGTATGCTTAAGGAATTTGTATGTAAATAGTAATCTATCCATTAAATAGAAAGAGCGTGAGCACGCAGCCAAGCAAGCCTCACCCCAGCACAAAAAGGAACCCAACACAGCTCTATTCTTTAACTTAACTGGGCTAGATCGGTGTCTAATTTCATTACTTCATCCTTAGTTTATCCATCATTAATATTTCATTCATTTCATCACACTGTGCCATCCCTACAGTCTGAAGTACAGTTTCACATCCATAATGCAAAAATGTCTCATCCATGACACTACATCATCTCAGTATCTAGCAAAACAATCCATATTTTTAAGATACTTGGAATCTCCTTCTATAAAGGTTGCAGCGTTTCCAGAAAACATACCAACGATTATTTAACCTTCATGGAAGGAGTCTCCAGTGTTGGTGTAAAGTAACAATCTGGGGTATTTTTGTATTATTAACTTGGAGAGGGGAAAAAAAGAGAGATTGTGAGGGAGAGGGAACGACTGTTTATCGCTGCTACAACGTAAATGAGAACAGAATCTTCACCGTGTTATTCATCAATAAATTAAAATTTGTAATACTGCGTAAATTGCTGTCGTATAAGAGGAATAAACGATTTTAGGAAATGCTGTTACTGGAAATTAATCAACATTTTGAAAATAATCACACCACCTCGTTATTAATTTTTTTCCCAAAACAGCACACCCCAAGTGTTTAATTCCTTCCTCAGTGTACAGTATGTGAGTACGTTAATTAATACTTGGCACATCTTGTCGTGTGTATTATTATAGCTTTCTACAGAGGTTCGATTTCAAACTATTTCTACTGTAAGGATCTTAACGCCTTTCGGGTGCCAGGCGTAGCCTTTTTTTCAGGTACGGAGGCACTCGGCAAGTCAATACGAGTTCAAATGTAACCTTGGATTCGTAAACCTTGGAAATGCCCAAACACAAGACTTTTTAAATTTCATTTACTCCAGCTGTTCTTGGAGCTGATTAAAAAAAGAAGAAGCTGAGAACAGAATTGAAATCAGCTCAAATGTTTGATTCCAGACACTGTTTTACGGATATACCTCTGAAGTCCGACTTGTCCTATATCAGGTGGGATCTTTTTCATTGTACTTTTCACTATCTGGTCCAAACTGGATATTTGTTTTGGTTCAGTTTTGCACACTTGGACCAAATAGTGTTATAATTAAAACATCACATTAAAGATACAACTGTTTGGAGTAAAATATTGGTACCACTTGCGAATATTGGTGAGAAGTTATCCTGATATTGTTTTTGCTACTGCTTTCTTGACTATGAAATTATAGATTTGAGGTTGGATGTTTAAATTAGTACAAAAAAAATAGAATATGGCATGAAATACAGATAATTACATTTTTAATCCTGCAAAACTACAGTAAAAATGGTGGAAGCTAGAAATCGATCATATCCTGATCATTGCATTAACTATGTACAACATGATAGAATTACTGTGTAAAGGAATGTAATATTAATACTGTATGGTTTTCTTTTCTATAAGTCACTGTAATTTGTCTTGGCAGCCAGTTGTATTTTTCTTTTGCACTTTCTCTTAAAATGTGGGTCCAAGGTCAATTTCAGAGCATTAAAATGCATACGATTGCTGTTAAACCATTTCCCTCAACTATACTTGAATCAAAGTATGATGTATACTAGAAGGGCACTCGGCAGAGTGCATACCTCCACCAAGCCACATATTCAGATTTGCATCAAAATCTAATCAA